>JAHDVE020004523.1:0-17425 GCA_022606495.2 Halesus radiatus
CTGCACCCTTCTGATTGCCGGTCAGATGCTCTACCGTTGAGCTACGTCGGCTTATCGCAAACCCGCCAAGTTAATCAATATATACTAGTGTTTCATTCAATATTATACATTACAATTACAATGATACATTAATTGAAAATTTTTATTATTAAAACATTTATTTTTTCAAAACGTGTCTTTATAATAAAGTTTTTAGTAGGCACTTGTGTTTTACATTATGAATATATTCTACCCAAAAAATGAATATGTAATCTATGGCTAACCAGAGTGGTATATCTTTGTGCTAACCTCGAAATCGGTCGAGTAATTGTCGAAAAAATCTATGACAGATAGCCAGATTCAATTTTATATATATAATATGTGCACGACTATTGAAGGGATAAAATTATCAAATTATGGTTCTACGAACCGGTTTTTGAACCTTCCAGTGGTTCCGAATGTAATAAAATAAATTAAACACATTAAGTAGGTATATTTTTGATTCCAGTTTAATTCATTTAGTTTTTTTAAAGGTTAGCGAATATGGCATAAAATTATAAATATTGTTGATATAATATACTGATCGCTTTCGCGTGTCCGTTCAATCCAGAAGTCAAGACCTAAGTGAGTACAAATCATTTTAAAATAGTCTAGGACGAAGCACGCGTGTTGATAAAGTGTTGGGGGTAGGGATGGGGCCTTTAATAGGCTGTTTGCGCGTAGTAACCTGATTGGTTTGATTTAAACAAGTTGGGGGTAATTCGAAGAATTTTGGAAGTGCTGTTATCAGGGAACGCGTAAGCAATCAGTTCAAAACAAAACTCAAGACGTGAGACCTCTGAAGATCGAGGGTGTGATTTGTCCGAAAATTCAGTAGTTAAAAAGTCCTTCTAACGACTACATTACGCGGGTAAGCCGAGAAAATTATTCTACGTCTTACACCAGTGAAAATCACAACCATAACATACATATATTAAACAGTAGTGTAAACAAAGAATTTCGTATTAATTTTATACATAAACAGCGGTTCATAACCGTTGAAAATATACTGAAAGACGTGTGTAACTCACAATAAATTCATGTTGCGAGTGCGGTGGAGCAATTATTACTTCTTGACTTCACGTCAGAGGCCATGGAACAGGTAATCAGTTAATCTTTTTTTATTTAATGTTAATCAATTTAAGGCCATCGACCGGCTAAAATTTTAACGAAATTACGCGCTCTTTATGCAGGTGGCGACAAGGTTGAAAATCCCGCTGTACATCGGCCGCATGTTTCGATTTCGGCAAAAAACCCATCACCAAAATGGGTGTTTTATTCTATTCTGTAAAGCTCAGACATAATTATTAAAAAAAATTACGGTTATATTCTAAAAAACTTAATTTATCACAATGAACAATGCGAAAATATGGGAAAAAGAGTTCATAAGTAGGAGATTTTGCGCTTTAAACATTTTTTTAATGTCTCATACTTTATTTTTTTCTAAGCTTATAAAAAGACATACCAAAAAAGTGCACGGTTAAATGAAAGGCCAAGGTGTGATCTACTTGCAGTATTTAATTCAATTATCTATGATATTTCTAAGCCAACAATTCTCGACAAAACACACAATTTTGCATTACTTCCCATTGCATCGCCTTAATAATGTTATTCATAAGTTCTGCAAGTATTTTTAGTTTTTATTATTGTGACAGCTATTTCGGCGTTCAAGGCCATTTTCAAACTGTGGTTAGGCCACATTGAGGCTATGCTTTTATTTACTCTCACCAAATTCTAATTTGTACGGGTTTTTAAAAATGATGATTTATTATCGGTAAAACCGATTTAATAGGTAAATATTTAAAATTTTGTAATTGCATGAGGTTTATACATTTATAATGTGTTTTCCCCATATTTAAAGGAAAATTTTTCTTAATTGAATTATTTAAATGTGTTGAATAAATATTTTCCTCACTTTATTAATTCATGTTATATTAGGATCATTCGTTCCTTTATTAATTTCTAATTGTTCATGTAAATTTAATCTAAGACCCTTTCTTTCTGTATGTAAGGGCTTAGACTCGTTGTTGTCAAGCATTAAAAACGTTAATTAAGCTATTAAGATATTAAACCAGCACTTTACACAGACAATAATAGAGTAAATTTTTAATTAATGGTAAAAAGAAAGAAGATAAAGATGTCACTCGGGCATTTAGTTCAATACAACAATTGCCCCGCGTTTTATGTCGGCAAAACGTCGCGTAATGTTAATATCCGGGTAAAAGAACACTTAAGATGTCTCAATAATAATGGGTTCTCTGAATTTGCCAACTACCTCTTAGAAACAGACCACACATTCAATGAAAAGACAGGCAGCAGTTTACTGCATAAAAATGGAATAGGCATTTAACTAGATAACTTAGAAGCGTAAGAAATAAGGAAAGCCAAAAACACTAATATTGTACTCATAAATAATCAAATAAATTTAAATAATAGTCCAATTCTTAAATTATTCCCAATAAACAAAGTACACGCGCTTTCCAGTCAGGTACCTGCTGATCTTCTCTCACCTGTTTTTATCAATCTATAACAGATGCGTATCTTAGTTCATAGTTTAGTATTATACTGTCCTGAAGAAGCTACGGTACTGACAAAACCCGGTCGGCAAAAGCATATATATAACAAATAAAGTGATGTAAACAAAGTTACTGTTTTATTTTTTAAAATTATAATGTCACATCACCAAGTTACCGCTTCATATGAAAATATTGTTGATTTTTATTTTCCCTCTTAGTGAGTGAACTTATTTTGCATATTTTAATGAGTAACCTTTTCTATGTTTTTCTTTTCTTTTTTTCTTTCTCTTATTTTACGTAGCTATTTTTGGTTGTATTATTATCACCTTTGGAACGTATTGCAATGCAATACCCCCGCATATCTTCTGGAATAAAGAACTATTATTTACTTTTATTATTAATAAATAAAAGCAAAGTTTCTAATTCTGATGTAATATATTCGACAAGTGGTTAACTCTCTTGGCCTTCCCGCTTCATTGCGGATCATAATAGCCGAAAATATACCGAAAGACGTGTGAAATGCAGAAGAAATTCACGTTGCGAGTGCGGAAGAAGCAATTACTACGGGGCGTCACGTCAGCTGCTAATCTGCGTTGGGAGCGCGCCAAGGAAAGGCAATTATTTACGGAATGAAGCCACTCCTCGATGGGAGATGTATTGACGGGGGGCGAAGTAAATTGGCCGAGGTATGGGTATTAAAGAATTACAGATGTTGATAATGATGTAAATTTACAAATATTGAGTTATTTATTTATGTCCGCACGAATACATTCGCGGGTGAGCTCTCCAAAGAAATAAAGTCGTTTAAGCGAAACGACAAATCGCTTCAGCCCGATGGTTTCTTTCCGCAGTCTGATTTATTGACTCAATCATTCATAAAAATCTTAGAATAAAAACAAACTACGGTTAAATTTAAATAAAAGTTTCAGTCTGGATGAGAGCAAAAGGTATAAATTTACATAGCGTGAAAATTAAAAACATTGCATTATAGTAAATAAATGAACTAATAAGCAGCAATTCATGTATCTAAAACACTTTAAATAAATGACGGCCTCCATGGTCGAGGGGTAAGGTTCTCGACTACGAATCCGTAGTTCGCGGGTTCAAATCCCGGCGTGTGCAAGTAAATTTTATTTAATTAATTTGTGATATTTCACAATTAATTAATTTAAAAATATGTAGTATATTTTCGAACGTTCCAGAGTGGAAGATACTCTCAGTATCGCCCTGGTGAAAGACCACCATTCAGAATTCGAAACGTTGCTTGAAATGGGTTTTAGGTATTTCCCCACGTTCCTCTTCCCCATCTCCTTACCCTCCCCCAATGCCTTCAGCCTCACAAGATTCCCCAATTGGGGAAGCCAAATTCTCACTGACTCCAGACGGTTGGGAGCAGTTGGGACTCTTGTGGGGTATTAATATAAAAAAATGAAACTCAGCACATGTTAATACTTTACGATAGTTATTTGGGTTAGAATGATATTATTATTATTTTTGTAACCTATAAATGTACGGTCCAACTTAAAGATTTTTTGTAGATTTTATAGTTGTTCATAGTCTAAATAACTTTGGAGTTATTAAAAAATAATTGTAAAGCCGCTCATCTTAACACAGGAATGTCCTAGTGAGATGAGTGGATAATGTTTTTGTTTTTTTAAATTAATAATAAATGAAGTTGTGAATTCTTGTTTGTATTTTGGGTACCACAATTGATTTGACAGCGAAAGTAATGCCTTGTGACGACTATTACTATCTCTAAAAAAAGAAACATTACGTTTAAATTCAATGTATATCTAAATAATAAAGTTATTAAGAAGGTACCTTGTATTTTCCCCTTATTCTACCCAAACAAACCTTCTTTTGAATATGTAATCTGTGGCTAACCAGAGTGGTAAAGCTATGGGATAGCCTCAATACAATATGACGGATTCAATGTTTTTCAAACTAATTTTAAAACGCTATAGCAACAGTTTTACATATTGGATTTCATTTAAACCTTCCCGGCACTAATAAGAACAAACTGTGATATTTTTAGCGAAATCGGTCGAGTAATTTTTGAGAAAATTGATGATAGATAGACAAACAAACGTTCATTTTTACACACATTCTTCTTATCGCTTACACATTTAATGCATTCTCGTGAACAAAAATCATAAAAATGATAATTTTATAAATAGCTTCTCGAATGTGGCCGGTGACTGGGGATCTACTGACTTACTGCGTGTAAGAATATTTGCTACCTACTGGCGGTCTGGCGGCCGATTATCTTACAAGTTCAAACTACTCTCTAAACCTTCCCGGCACTAAAAATAACAAACTGTGCTATTTTCAGTGAAATCGAGGCCAGATAGACAAATATTCATTTTCGTATATAGAAAAGAAGAAGATTTATCAAAAAATATATTTTCCATTTATATTCAATGTTTTTCAAACCACTTTTCGCGTCTATCTGCCATTTCCCAAAAATTCCACAGCGGATTTGCAACTTCAAGACTCGATTGTTCATTGAATATTTGAAAATAATTTTTTTTATCATCTTCCTGTGATTGTTACGGCCATCTTAATAAATGAGCGAACAAGTTCCTTATTAAATTCATGGAAAAATACATTTTTATTCGGAATTTATCGCATTTTTTAAATGTAGTGCTGGTTTCAACACTAGTGTATGGCAGTGAGGCTTGGAACTGCCAGAGGAAGGATGAAAGAAGACTGAACGCACTATAAATGAAATTTTGGAGGCGAATGTGTGGTAAAACTATGTATGATCATGTGAACAATGTTGATATTTGTATAGAATACAAGGCTGATGTAAACGTAATTACTAAGATTAAGAAAGGGATGCTCATATGGTTTGGGCATTTAGAACGAATGCACAAAAGGAGGGTAAGGAGAATATATGACGCCAATGTGAATGGAAGAAGAAGACGGGGACGCCCGAGGAAGATATGACACGATCAAGCGAATCAAATACTTGAGTCGGCCATTTCAGAAGTCGGAATAACAGGCCATGTATGAATATGAAAGAAGCAAGAATTGTATGCCGAGATCAAGTTATTTAGCTGTCCGTATTCTTTGCCTGCCCCTGCGGGAAACGGCGTGATGCTTATTCACATTATTACACAACATTATATAAATCGATTGTGCGAAGTATTTTGGAAATCGCATCCACTATTTGGTCTCTTAATTACGAGATTCATAATTACAGAATCGAATCCATACAAAGAAAATTAACCCGAGTGATTGCATATCGTGATCAATTTGGAACTCATAATGATCGAATTTCGCACTGCAAACTACAATCTCTGTCAGTCAGACGTAAACTTTCCAATTTATTCATTTTGTACATAATTATACTTGCATCAATTGATACAACAAACATTTTATCACAAATCAACATTAATACACCAACAAGAAAATCAACAAGGAAGATAAAATACTATTTCTATATTAAAACATATCACATAAATACGGGATATTTCTCTCCTTTACTGCGGATATTAATAAATTATAATACACTTCTCTAAAAATGAAATAGACATTTTTAATGACGCGATTAAGAATTAAAAAGAACTGATAATGTGGTGATGCCCTTTATTAAGTACCAAAACAGTGTGACATCAGCACAGGAGACAATAAGGAGTTACAATTATTTTTATAAACAATAATTATTAGCCTGAAACACTCATACAAATTGAAAAAACCTTCCGAGAAAAGATAAATGTCGCCGACAGGACTCGAACCTGCAACCCTCTAATATCCGGTCAGATGCTCTACCGTTGAGCTACGTCGGCTTATCGCAAACCCGCCAAGTTAATTAATATATACTAGTGTTTCATTCAATAATTACTGTTTTTTTATTATATTTCACCTGTAAACAACCAACTTTATTAATATGAGGAAGGCTTGTAACGGCTAAATCCCTCAATAGGTGGCGTCGAGACAAATTGTTTATAAAAATAATTGTTACCCTTTGCGCTATGCACAAAAATCTTGTCTTAAAAACTTTAGTTTATCAATTAATAATAAGAAGTTAGTTTATACACCTACTTTATAATATGTTTTCGACCTTTCGCTTCTTTTTCATTCTTATTATCAATTTTGCCAGCTAATGTTTTTGTTGTTAATTGAACTGACTGATTATTATTGTTATGTAAACATTCATCTATGTAAGTTTTGGGCATATTGCCTGTTTTAGTTGTTGTTGTTAGTTGTAAGTCTCAGTAGTTAGTCGGCAAACATAAGTCTTAGTTACACGTTAATAGTTATAAATCTCTTTTTAAGTGTTAGGTTACATAAATTATTTATAAAACGTCCTTGAGGTGAGTCTCCCATGAAAACGGCGCTATAGAAGTGATCCAATTATTATTATAATATCCATCTCTGTTCTGATACTTTGTAGATTCGTATATTTTAACGCGGCATCACGTCAATTGGTCAAATGCATTGTTTTTTTTATATATATATTTTTTTTTATATGAGTACCGCACAAGAGTCCCAACTGCTCTCGACCGTCTGGAGCCAGTAAGACTATGGCATCCCCAATTGGGGAATGTTGTGAGGCTGAAGGTATTGGGGAGGGGAAGGAGAAGGGGAAGAGGAAGGTGGGGAATACCTGGCTATTCAGATCTGGTCACCAAACACGGCTAAAAGCCATTTCAAGCAACGTTTCATTTCTGAATGGTGGTCTTTCACCAGGGCGATACTGAGAGTATCTTCCACTCTGGAACGTGCGCAAATATGTTATATATTATTTTTAAATGAATTAATTGTGAAACAACACAAATTAATTAAATAAAAATTACTTGCGCACGCCGGGATTTGAACCCGCGACCTTCGGATTCGTAGTCGAGAGCCTTACCCCTCGACCATGGAGGCCGTCATTATACATATAGTTAAGTATTACAGATCGATGAACTAGTGAATGCATTTGTTGGCTATTAGTTGTAATACTATATTGTCTATAGTTACTGATGATAATGGAAAAATATATTTCTACAGCACCCTTTAGGTGATTTTTGACAAAAACGGCGCTATACAAATCATCCAAATATTATTATTATACTTTTCTTTAGTTAGAAAAATCGTTAGTTAATTTCTGTGATTATTTTTTTACGAAGGCGTGTTTTTCTTAGAATAGGCACAGCTTTTCAGCCTTTATGGACCGCACGCCACTGAAATGTACCTTTGGTCTAGGTAATAAATAAATACTTATCGGGTTTACGCGGAAATTGCAAAACTTTGTTCGTATCCTCAAAACTGTTGTGGAAATTTGTAAATAAATTTATCCGGGAAAAGTTTGGCACGTGCGTTCTAGTAACAGATTGCGATCTGCGGAAGTTGTATGACAACACTCGCACGGAAAGTACGAACCACCACTGATGATATTCCAACGTGTTTTACAAGTGGTAGTTACCTCAATGCTCTACACTCTTCATCTTGAATTCTCAGAAGGATGATATTTTGATGTGGTCTTATTGAATGCTGATAAAATGCCAAAGCAAATTACAATTTACAAATACCCGTTGAGTGAGTATAAAAAGAAATGACACAATAATGCCTTTTTTGCTACGTTACCTTTTATTTATTATTTCGTTTGTATTATTATTATTATAATTTTATTTTTTTATTGAAAAATTTTTCTACATTTTGAAAGAGTGTATAAAACACGAGAAAATATATAAATAAAAAATTCCTCAAATGCAAAGCCTGTGTGTGGGAATAAAAATAGTTTTTATCACATATCGAACACCTGTGAACTCTGGGCAAACTACAAAAAGAGTAGTATGGAAAGACTCCGTGTACAGTATAAAAACGCCTTCCGCATAATGTTTGGCCTCCCCAGATACTGCAGCGCTTCCAGTATGTTCACGGAGGGGCGAGTTTCCAGTTTTGCAGCCCTTATAAGATCCAGGGTGGCTGGAATGAGGGAAAGAATAAACAGCTCCAGGAATATCTTCATCATGGAAGCCCGCCTCAGTCCAGCCTCCAGCATCGACGCATACTGGAGAAATATATTGTCCCCTCATAATATAAATGCCGCAGCACCTTAAAAGATTTTTATATACTTATTTAGTTAAATTCTATTTTTTTTTTTTTTAAATCTTTATTTTATTTTAATTTTTGTTTTATATGTGATATATCACCTTACTACTGTCTTAATTACTTACCTTACCTTACCTTGTACATATTTTGTATATATATTTTTTTTTTATAACTATTGCATGTATATTTTATATGGAATGTGTGGGACTGCACTAACCTCCCCACATACTGGAATAAACATTTATTATTATTATTATTATTCTATGGCTTATGTGAAAGTTTTCGTTTTAAACAAAAATTAATGTAAATTAACTAAAAATTATTTTGAATTCACCACTTTATTGACATACACATAACTACATGTTTCGAAAGCGATGCTTTCTTAATCAGGAATATATTAGTTTTTTACTGAGGGGAACTTAATCCTTAAAATTCGAAATCCTAAATTTATCGTATATTTGATAGAGAATTTCGTTGGGAAGAGCGAATTTGTGTATTTAAACGGTGTTGAGGGAAAATTTCGGCTCAACAGTTGCTCAGTAGGGTTGGGAAGAATGGCCGTAAGGATCATAAGGACAATGCTTTCACACATTGTTACGTAACGACAGAAAGATCCTAAAAAAGACTCTAGCCACTCGTCAAACAACAACGGTAAAACGACGCCAGCGCCACGATTGCCACAACGGCAGCTTGCACGCCCACGCGCCGGCCACTTCCTTCTCACCCGGCTTCCGAGGCGCTTCTTCCTCGCCCGGCTTCAGGATGACATCTCTGGTATGCCGCCTACTGCGTCTCTAAAGGAACGCGAGAGCAGCCATGTTGGCCAGCTGCTAATTGCTTCTACTAGGATCCTTTTGCCGCTACAACCATGACTGTAAGCTGTCTTTGTATTTCCCCTTTCAAGTGTAATTATGATCAGGAATCGTTCCACGGGAACCATTCAAGGACATTATTATAAAATAAAACATATATTAATATTAAGAACTGGGATCGTGGAACCATGCTAAGAGCTTCAAATAATATTCCGGTAGATATTTAATGTTGATGCCTCACGTAGGCACTGGGAAGTGAGCAGGTACGGGTACGGCCGTGGCAGTGGGGCACATATCATCACAAACTGGCTATAATCGTTCATTCCACCCACCCCGGGACGCGAGATGCCTGCACATCACTATCGTGACTCGGTGGTACGGTGGCCTAGTGATGGTACTTCTAATATTTCCAGTGATGTTGATATTCGAGTATTAAAGAATCGTTTTAATAATCGACTCGATTCAGATTAATTTCGAATATTTGATTCTTACCGTGTAGATTTTATAGGTATTTGGTTTACTTATAAATGAAAGACCATTATTATTTTCACTTTATTATTCTTTCAAATAATATCCAACCAGATGTTTATACTAAAAATAAATTTAATAAATTGTATTTTAAATAACAAAGATGAAGATAATATTTAAAATAAATCGTGGGTATATAAATTAATACCTAATTTTAGATAGAAAAGATTTCTAGAAATTTCGATATTAAGGAGTTAAGGAACACCTAAGGTGTTTAAATAATAATTATTCTGAATTTGACAATCATATTTTAGAAACTAATCATACATTCAATAAAGGTTTAAAAAATTCCCATGCAAATACAACCGGCTTACAATAAGACAAATTTTAAATATTAGAAATCATAAAAAGTATTAATAGTGGATTAAATTTAATAAATATATATATTTTTTTAATATCTCTTGAATTTATTTTTCTTTTTTTTTAAATTTCTAATACGAATCAATTACTTACCTACCTTAATCAATTTTTGTTTATGTTTATAATTTTCCTATTCTTACATTATTGTGTTCTCATTTTTATCATTTGCCTGATGATGAAAGCATCGCTTTCGAAACATGTAGATATCAATGTATATCTATAAAATTGTGAATACTAGGTATATTTTAAAAATCATTAATTAAAAATCGTATTAAGTAAATGAAACACGTTGTTATAAACCACGAATATATTTTATTTTTACCAACCGGTTCCGCTTAACTCAAGCTTCATCAGGTAATAACTGATTATATTCAAACCACAAAGTGATTGCTTCTTAAGAAAAAAACATAAAAATCGATTCATAGTGAACGAATCACTGAATCGATTAACATTGTCTTCACACCACTACAATTGTACACAGCACCAGTATTCTACAGCACTATAAATTGTACAGGTCTACGATGCCACACGTCTACGTTTTCAGTGCTCTGAGATGGCTCGCTACGGCAGGTAGGGAGATAGGGAGGCAGGGAGACAGGCATAGCACGCGACCGTCTTGCCGGATAATTGAGCTTTTAATTGCCGGTCCCGTGTAACGTGTAGGGCATGTAATGGTACCAGGTAGCGGGTCGTAAATGATCCTACAGGTAAGGATGTAAAAGGGATGCTTCAGGAATATTATTGCGTATGCGTTAACGTTTTTTTTGGTAAAGATTTACCTGAAGAAAAAGTAAACCTCATACATTAAAAAAAATAATGTGTCTTGAATTTGGAGAGAATCCATGAAAAGTGATTTATATGTTATCACCTTATTATTTTTTTTTGTGATTAATTCGTAGAACTTAAAATTTAATTTTAATATAATTTAATAATGTCATTATTAAATTCTATTTTATTATATAATTCTATTATATTAAATCACATAAATAAGTCGTCGCAATGTGGATTAACCACAGTTTGAAAATGGCCTTAAACGCCGAAACAGCTGTCACAATAATAACAACTAAAAATACTTGCAGAACTTAATAATAACATTATTAAATATGATTTAAATTAAATTTAAAAAAAAATTAATTCTACAATATTTTTTAGATATTATTATTGTTACAGCTGCTTCAGCGTTTAAGGCCATTTTCAAACTGCGGTTAATCGACATTGTGCGACCAATTTATATAATTTTTATTTACTCCCCCCCCCCATTCTAATTTCGGCGGATTTTTTTTTAAATAATGATTTATTACCGGTAAAACCGATTTAGTTAGAAAATAATTAAAATTCTCTATTCTGCTACGTTTTTACATAATATAATGTGTTTCCTCATATTTAATGATAATGTTTTCTTAATTGATTTATTTAAATGTGTTATATTGTTTTGATAATGTGAACATATGAGATGCGATGAATATATAATTTTCCTTATTTTATTAATTAATGTTATATTAGGATCATTCCTTCGTTTATTAATGTCAAATTGTTCAAGTAAATTAAATAATGCAGTGTGTGAAGTTGGCACCGTTAAGTTTAATATTTTCTTACGTTACTATATTGCGACGCATTTTATTTCTTACTTTTTTTATTTAATGACTGCGAATCACATAAATTAGCCAAGATATTCCTAACGAAAAATGCTTTGCAAATTTAACTATGCCCGAGCTGCCCTTTAAAACTTTTCTTCTTTATTTGTGGTTAGTCTGGACCCCTTTTTATAGTATACCGGCATTGGATCGAATATGAAATAATCCGTAGTCGATGCGAATTTCCAATTGTTAGGGGTTTATTTGAGATTTCATTTAAAAATGCATTATTTTTTCCAAACTTTTTTCATACAATACCATATTTATATTATTTTGTTATTCATATTTATAAAAGTATTTCAAGAAATCAGTCTAAAAATCACAGCGCCGCGCGCGCCACCACGACCGCCTAACTATGACGTTTTAAAAACAGGAACTAATTATGTAAAATGACGCAGAAATCATACTTAAAATATTGACTATATTCTAGAAAAAAATATACGTGTTTGAGCAATGCACATTCAAGAGAAGACTCGTTTGTGTTAGTATCGTAAAAAGCGGTGCCTTTCGCTACAAATCTCAAATGTAGCAATCAGTGCCATCTATTGGTACCTATATTAATTAATATAACTTTCCTTTTATAACGAAATAATTATAATATTATGTAGACTTTCTTTCATGTAATTATTCGGTAAAAAAATAAGAAAATTTACATATCCAGTAATTGGCTTGTGATGTGCGTAAATGAAGCAGTTATTTTTATATTTAATTTGACAGATAATCCAAACAACATCGACTAAAGCCAGCAGTTTAGCCATTCTTACCAAACACTCACCACGTCTCTTGTGGGTACCTTTAAGTACATTTAATTCGATTTTTTTTCTTTTGCCTACCGTCATTAAAAGCTCTGTAGACGCCACTGTCTACCAGCTACCTGCCGACTGGCCAACTGACAGATACGCACATTCCCCGAAGCGATAATCGCCCATTAGTGTGATAAGGATTTTTTTTTCTTCATTTTATTAAGGTCAGCCGATCCTCATAATTTACACACCTGCAATAGCGATCAAACGATCCATAAATAATAGAGCCTCTCCATAAAAAGCTATGATCATTGAAAATTAAAAGAATTTAATCAAAAGTCCGACACTAAGGATGTTTCCAATTGACAAAGAACATCTTCCCAGACCGAGACCTGCCCCCTCGCCAGGGGGCACTGCCCGCTCCTATGTTTCAATCTATAACACATGTGTAACATAGTTAAGTAGTACACTGTCCTGAAAAAGCTACTTTTGTAGCGAAACACGATCGGCAAGAAGTATATCAATAAAAGTGACGTTCACTTGCGGTCTTCTATCAGAGTATGTTGTAAAATGTGATCTGGAGTTCTCTCTTTCTAAAACACATGTTTAACCATAAGACAAAGGGAGATAGAATGGGTATTATGAGGACCGTCATTTGGTTCCCGATACGGAATGACTAGAATCAAAGGGTTAACAAAGTTATTGTTTTTAAAGCTTTAATGTACGTTCAAATATTATTTTTAAATTAAGGGATTAATCCAGTGATCGACAGTGTCATTTTTTATGAAACACTCATGAACAATATAAGTTACTAGATGAAGTACCCGGCATTACCCCCTTTTTTATATGAATACCGCACAAGAGTCCCAACTGCTCCCAACCGTCTGGAGCCAGTGAGACTATGGCATTCCCGATTTGGGAATGTTGTGAGGCTGAAGGTATTGGGGAGGGGAAGGCGAAGAAAGGAAGGGTAGAGGGAGGTGGGGAAATACCTGGCTATTCAGATCTGGTCACAAAACACGGCTAAAAGCCATTTCAAGCAACGTTTCAATTCTGAATGGTGGTCTTTCACCAGGGCGATACTGGGAGTATCTTGCACTCTGGAACGTGCGCAAATACACTATACATTATTTTTAAATTAATTAATTGCGAAACAACACAAATTAATTAAATAAAATTTACTTGCGCACGCCGGGATTTGAACCCGCGACCATGGATGCGGTCAGGGCATGGGGTGGTTTTTCAAAATCTTACATTGTTTAAATGTAAGTAACGCACAAGAGTTCAAACTTCTCAAAACTGTCTGGAGACAGTGAGACTATGGAAATTCCAAATTAGGGTATATTTTGAGGTTGAATGTTGGGTGGAGGGGGGAAGGATATGGGGGTGCGGAGGGTCGGGATTTACCTGGTTATTTAAATCTAAAGACGACTAAAGCCATTTCAAGCAACATTTCGATTCTGAATGGTGGTTTTTCACCACGGCGATACTGAAAGTATCTTCCACTCTGGATGGTCCGATGCTCTATGACTGATGGGAGGGAGGGGAAGAGAAAGAATCTAGTATGTGTAGAGTAATATGTATTGTGTGAGTGTTATTTATTGATTTTAGGTTTGAAATTGTGAGGGGCTGAGTTGAATAAGTCAAACTCACTGCATGAAGTGTTAAAAATGTGTGAGGCGCGGTGAATAAACGTGTTTTGTTTTAAATTATTGTTGCATTTAGAAAGGCTTTGTGGGTGGTTTTATCTGGTTTGTCTGTTGTGTACTCATAATTGAATTCGGTTAAGTAATCCAGGGCAATGTCTCACAGAAGTGAATTTTTTTTTTTTAAAACAGTACGTGTACGGAATTTCTACGGCTTCCCAGTGACGGAATCCCGAAAAACTTTTTCTTCTAAGCTATGTTTTGTCTCATTATATTTGAACATATAAACACACCTTTTTTTTATTATTAGTTTAATTTTGCACCCCGATGATACTTGTGTTAAGCGAAACCGATTGGTCTTAATAAAAATTAAATAAATGTCGTGGTTATAACGGCCGTTCTTCCCAACTCTATTTGGCAATTGCTGAGCCGAAATTATGCCTCAATACTATTCAAAATCACAAATTCGCTCTTCCCAACGAAATTCTCTATCAAATTTACGCTCAATTTAGGATATTGATTTTTGTGGATTAAGTTCCCCTCAGCAGAAGACTAATTATAAAAAGTATTAACAGGGTGAGCAAACGTGAATAAAATATCAAACGTCATTATTTTTTTACGATCTATTTTACGCGATTCAAATATCGGATGATAAAGATTTATTTCCGTTTTCGAAGGTCAAAACACTTTTTGTTGTTGTTAAAAATAACTGAAGAGAACTAAACTTATTTTAGTAAATAATTATAAGCTATATTTAGTCTTGGTTTTTCACTCATCATTTCACTTTAACACACACATTTGTGTATTATAAAATGAAGGTTTATGTATTAGTTTTGGAAACAATTTGGTTTGTATTCATAATAAATACAATATTAACTCATCAATATTAATTTTACATTGAAAATTTTTACTTTGATATCACTTTATTGTCTTAAAAGTGGGCGGATACTATTTTACCATATATGAAAGTGGGCGGACACTATTTTCCAGTGGGCGGGCACCTACATAGACAAATATAGGATAAAAATGCTTAGAAACATGCAAACAGAGCGAATACTTAACAAAACACTTGACTGATCGGTGACTTAGATTGATCATTTGAAAAGTTGAGAAGAACGGCCCTAAGTGATTGTTTTATTTCAGAAAAAGGCCTGTTGAATTTCAGTAGAAAGTCTGGTAAGTACCCCAGCTATAAAAATCATCAAATAAATATTTAAAAACATTGAGTTGTTTTTCATAAATTTGATACTGTGTAGATTTACGGAAATACATTTATTGTATGACTCGATTATCTTATATTTGACATGTTTGGTTATTTGTTTGAATTCCTCGGTCATTACGTTGATTTAAACGGTTATTAATCAGAATTAATGGGTTATTTATTTGATTTATTAACCTTTTTAACATTCTTTTCTCGTAATTTATTCAACAATTTTACATATTTATTTTATAAAATACGAATAAAATTAACAGTGGTTATTTTTTTTGGTAAATTAAGTCCAGAATACTAAATAAAAGTATTTTTCGTCTTGTAAATTCCAAAACTATTTAAAAATCAATGTATTTGTATAAATTTTTTTCTTTGATCTATTCTGTTAATTCATTAGCAATTTTTTTATGAAAGTTATTTTAAAGGTGCATATGCAAAATAATATTTACATTTATATAATACTAGCCGATGTGTGCCCGGCCTTGCTCGGGATTTTTTTTGTTTTTGTTTTTGATAAAGCTATGAAGTTGTGAATTCTTGCTTGTCGTTTGGGTGCCATATTTTATTTTACGGTGAAAGTAATGCCTTAATAATAAGAGTTAATTTCTATAGCGCAGTTTTGTGAAGGTTCACCTCAAGTGCGCTTTACACTAACTAACCTAACCTAATATAATTGTAAAATAACAGATATACTTCCTAGTATATCTGTTATTATAATATATATACAATATGCAAATTAAAACCTTGACATAAAATATTAATAATAAAGTGGAATTAAAACGAAGTTATTTTTTTTTATACATAAAATATTCATGAGCGGGTATTATAAAATAACAATTTAGAAACTAAGGGTGTAAATAATCAAATATATAGTAGGTACAAATAACAACAGAGTAAGAGAAAATTATATGATATTATATACATGGTTTTTCACTGAATACTAAGGGAATTAAATAACTAGGAGAGAAAACCGCAAGTAAATAAGCTATGGAGGATTAAAAGAAAAAATGTCCTGAAATTATGTTTCTACGTACATGAATTTATGTTTTATGCCGGATAAGATTTTTTGAACAATTTTGTTTTCAATACCCGTTTGAACTCTGCTAAAGTCTGGATGTTAGCAATATTTGGAGGAAGCTTATTCCAGATGACCGGGCCGGATATACAAAAAGCGCGATCATAGTACACGGGTTTATTTGACCGAGAGGGTTCAACTAATCGGTTACTTTCGAATACTTCTGAGTTATTAAGGCGCAAACCTATATGTCCTGTTCCACTCTGATATACTGTATCTTTCTCCCACTTCACTGTCTTCATTATGATTTATTTCTGTATGTTCATTTAGTTTATATGTGTACATTCCTGATGAAGGTTGAGTTCAACCGAAACCGGTCAATAATGCATTAATATATACACATAAACTATACATTCTTTGCTAAATACACTCAAAACACATACTTTAGAAAACAGAAGAAAAATAACAGACTTAACTTTTTTGTTTAAAATTATTTATTCCTTATTAGACTGTTGTGAACTCCTGCAACTAATCAATTTCAATGTACCTCATCGACAAACTCGGCAAAATATGTTATTCTGTAACAATAATTCTGGGACAAACTACCAAATGCATGCACCCATTTCTCGTCTACATATACTTGGAAATAAATTCACCTCTGCTATAGATATATTTAACATAAGTTTAGGCATGTTTAAAAGATACCTGAACGATATTTTTATGTTGTAACAATTATAAGAGCATCGTATAAGAGCTATTGTTTAATTATTATTTTTTTATATATATTATCTTTATACTCATCTACAATCCAAAAACTTGTTCCTCTTTTTTTTCTTTCTATGTATCATATACCAGATTATGTATTATGCAATTCCATATATTTTTACATCATCCGAAATAT
>JAHDVE020004524.1:0-16122 GCA_022606495.2 Halesus radiatus
AGCTGGAACAACTACTGGTTTGGCGGGAGCAATATTTGAAGTAACGGACCATACTGGCGGAGTTTTAGGGCATTTCATGACTGATGGAAATGGCGAAGTTACAATACAAACTGATAAAATTGGAGCGCATGGTGTGACTGAAATTCAAGCGCCTGATGGTTATCAAATAGATTTAGTTAACCACAAGGATGTTATAGTTTCAGCGGACCGTGAAACAATCGTCTCTTTTGCGAACCACCCAACAACAACTGTTACGGTGGAAAAAGTTGATTTTGACACAGCCGAGGGCGTTGGTGGTGCAAGAATCCGCCTCTCGCTTGACGGAGGACATCAAAGTTGGGACACGATAACCGATTCAAGCGGTAAAGGTGAAATACAAAACTTACCAAATGGAACTTATACTGTTGAAGAAATTGTACCTCCTACGGGATATTTAAACGATGCTCCAAAGCAAACTATTAAAATTGAGGCGGGCAAGCCAATGCCCACAATCACAGTTAAAAACCACAAAATACCCGGAATTGTAATTACCAAATATGATGAAGATACAGGCTTGACTTTGCCTTTGGCTGAGTTTTCAGTTGCTGAAAAAGGCGGAAAGGTTGTATTTGAGGGTATAACTGGACCAGACGGAAAGCTTGTCGTTCCCGATTTAAAAGAGGGATGGTACACTCTAAGTGAACTTGCTGCACCTCATGGTTACTTAAAACGTGATGAATTCAAGGATATCTACGTTGAGGCGGGAAAACAAGTGCAAGTTAAATTTGACAATAGAAAACGCCCAACGCTTGAGATTTTGAAAATTGACGAAAAAAGTAAATTGCCTTTAAAGAATGCTAAATTTAAAGTTTGGAAAACTGAAGATAAAACAACCTCGGAATATGTAACTGACGGAAACGGCTTAATCACGATTAATAATCTTGATGAGGCCGTTTATTCAGTTGAAGAAATTGTTAGTCCCGATGGTTATATTTTAGAGGCTCAACACAAAGATATCGCCCTCGAATGGGGAAAAACAAAGACTTTAATCTTCACGAACAAAGAAAAACCAAAGCTTGAGATTATCAAAATTGATAGTTTAACCAAAACTGGAATTCCAAATACGAAGTTCAAGGTTGAAAAGGTTGAAGATAAGACTGTATCAGAATATTTGACAGATAAGGACGGCAAGATTTTAATTGAAAAATTAGATGAATCCATCTATAAAATTACTGAAACGATTGCGGAAGATGGTTATATTTTAAATCCAACAAGCAAAGAAATTTTGCTTGAGTGGGGTCAGACTAAGCAGTTAATCTTTGAAAACACTAAAAAGCCAACGCTAATTATTACCAAAATCAATTCTCTGACACAAAAAGGAATCCCAAACACTACTTATAAAATCAGCTATGAAAACACAAATGGCGGAATTGAGCCACTTGGAACGTTTAGAACAGATGCAAACGGTCAGATAATTATACCCAAAGTAAAAGTCGGGTGGTATATTATAGAAGAAACTATCCCAGCACAAGGTATGTCAAAGCCGTCCAATCCAATAAGACGTGTGTATTTGACTGCAGGCGAGAATTCCTATTTAGGAACTACTACAGGAACAGAAAACGTACCAAATGTACCAGTTTCTCCACCCGCAGCAAACCCTGTCACCCCTCAACAGTCATCTGTTAAAGTAACTTATGGCTCAAATTATATCGGTGCAGATGGTGAAGTTATTGAGAATTATCCACTAAATTCAATAGTAATAAAGAAAATCAGTGCCATAACTTCAGAAATGTTGGAGGGCGCTGTTTTTGAAGTTAGAAAACTTGACGGTCAACAAAGCGGAACGAGTGGCACAATTATCGGTATATATAACACTGATTCAAGCGGAATCATTGTAATCACTGGACTTGAGGCTGGCCAATTTATCGTTGAAGAAGTAATTGCGCCATCAAATTATCTTATTTCTGAAAACTCAAAACAGACAACTTCGTTAAAAGCTGATGGAACTTCTGTGGTCGAGGTGACATTCCAAAACTTTCCTTATGGAAATATTTTGGTTACAAAAGTTGACGCATTAACACTTAAACCTTTGAAAGATGCCCGTTTTAAAGTAACTGACGGCACTGGAGCAGCGGCTGGAAATACAAATGGTGAATTTATTACAAATGAAAATGGTGAGTTTTTAGTGCCAAATTTAAAGCCAAATAGTTATGTAATTACAGAGCTAGAGGCTCCATTTGGTTACGTTATAAATTCCACACCACAGACTGTAAACGTTGGAACTGACGGGAAAACGTACAAAATTAGTTTTAAAAATGAACCAAAAGGCTCACTTATTATTCTGAAAAAAGATAGTCATTCAAAGTCGCCTTTAGCAGATGCGGAATTTAAAATTACAACTTCAAAAGGTGATGTAATCGGCAATGGCAACGGAATTTATAAAACCGATGCAAAAGGTTTAATAGAGATTCCAAACCTCGAAAAAGATACGTACACAGTTCAAGAAATCCGTGCTCCTAAAGGATATTTGTTAGAAAATCAAACACAAACAATCCTTGTAGAATATGGGAAAACATACACTTTAGAATTTTTTAACAAACCTTTAAGTAGTTTAATAATTAAGAAATTTGATATTTTGAGCCATGCCCCACTTCAAGGCGCAAAGTTTAAAATATCGTTAAAAAGTGGAGATGTCTTAGGCGAATATACAACTGACTCCAATGGTATTATTCAGCTTGATAACCTTGAAACAGGTTGGTATTCAGCGGTCGAAGTAACTCCGCCAACTGGATATAAGCTAATTGAAACCGCACAAGATTTTGAAATAACGCACACAAAAACAGTTACGCTAGACTTTCCAAATGAAAAGTTGACTTCGCTAATTATTAAGAAAGTTTCAGAAGAAAATGGTGCTCCACTTAGAGGTGCTGATTTTAGAGTAGAGCGACAAAATGGCGAATTCGTGGGGAATTTCACTACTGATAGCGATGGATTAATAAACATTCCAACTTTGTCACCAGACTTTTATGTTGTAAGAGAAACTCGCTCGCCCGATGGTTTTTTGTTAGATGAATCGGCAAAAACTGTTGAAGTTAAGGTAAATATTCCAACAATAGTGACTTTTACAAATAAAAGGCTCACAAGTCTACAGATTAAGAAAATAGACCAAAAAAGCCTTGTTGGTTTGGCGGGTGCAAAATTCAGCGTGGAGTTGCAAGATGGCACACGAATTGGCGAATACACTAGTGATGAGGCGGGTTTTATCAACATTCCAACGCTTGAGCCAAATTGGTACGTTATAAAAGAAATTGCCGCTCCTGACGGCTACGTTATTGATGAAAGCACGCAAACAGTGGAAGTTAAAACTTCATCACCAACGATTGTGACTTTTACAAATCGAAAAATGACAAGCCTTCAAATCAAGAAAATGGATGAATTTTCAGGGCAAGCCTTGGCTAATGCCGTTTTTACAATTGAAAAGCAAAATGGTGAAAAAATTCAAACAAACGAAAATAGCACCGAATGGAAAACGGACGGTCAAGGATTTATCAATATCCCTAACTTGCAACCTGACTTTTATATCGTGCGTGAAATTCGTGCGCCACAAAATTATATTTTAGACGAAACTCCAAAAACTGTTGAAGTAAAAACAAATGCACCGACAGTTGTAACTTTTACCAATAAACCACTTGCAGGACTAAAGATTATTAAACTAAACTCACAAACTCGTGAACCAATTGAAAATGTTGAGTTTGTCATCGCAAAAATGAATGGTGAAAAGGTTTTCAATACTACTCAAGGAACTACATTTAAAACAGATAAAACTGGTCAGATATATGTTCCAAACCTTGAAAATGGCTATTATCAAGTAACTGAAACCCGCAGTGCTGATGGATATATCATTGATAAAGAGCCAAAAATGGTTATTATAGAAACAGGTAAACCAACTGTTTTAGAAGTTCTAAATGACCCCGCATCTGGACTTTTGATAGTCAAAACGGATTCAGAAAGTAAAAAATATTTAAGTGGCGTTAAGTTTGAGGTTAGAAAAGCTGATGGTCAGCGTGTTCAATCAAGTATTTTGGATAAAAATCAACCGAATACTGAAAACAATAGCCCAAATAAGTATACAACCCCAAATGGTGATATTTCAGGCGTTTATACGACCGATGCCAATGGTCGTATTTTAATAAACCATCTTGAACCCGGTGAATATCATGTTATTGAAAAAGAAGCTTTAGAGGGGTATGAACTCGACCAAAACGTACATTCTGTAACGGTTACTGCTGGCAAACAAGCGGTGTTAGAGTTGACAAATAAGCCTTTATCATCAATTCTGATTCGTAAAATCGATTCAGTAACCAAAGAGGGAATTTTTGGTGTAACATTCCTACTTTATGATTCAAAAGACAACCCATTAGGGCAATTTATTTCAGATGACCAAGGGTACGTTCATTTAGATAAAGAGTTGCCAGCCGGCAAATATAAGTTAAGGGAGCTAATGCCCGCACCCGGTTATCTTGAAGATGTCGTTCCACGTACAATAATACTTGGCGAAGGTCAAACGACTCATATAACTTGGGAAAACACACCACAAAAAGGACAAATCGTTGTAACTAAACGCTCGCTAGATTTTAACGAAGTGACTGGATTGCCAGCAGGTTCTCCGCTTCAGGGAGCGAGTTTTGAGGTTTATAACACGACTGGAAACGTTGTTGCGAAAATGGTTTCTGATGACCGAGGAATGGCGTCATCAAAGCTTTTACCTATTGGAGTTTATTTTATAAAAGAAGTTTCTGCGCCTAGATATTATGCGTTATCTGAAAAAGAACTACATGGCGAAATACGACATAATGGCGATATAATAAGGTTTGATGTTCTAAATGCAAGCATTAAACTAGATTTAACAATCCAAAAGAAAGGACCAACAGGAGCATCTCCCGGTCAAACGTTAAATTATGAACTGTACGAAATAGCTAACAATTCAAGCGTTGCGCTGACCGATTTCTATATTCATGACAGAATTCCGAGTGATGCAACAAGAGCGTTAAAGGTCGTAACTGGAACTTATAATGAAAGAATGTACTATAAAATTACTTACAAAACCAACCAAAAAGACTATCGTGTGCTTGCGGATAATTTGTTAACAAAAAACAGTTACGAATACAATTTACACCCAAATGCATTGAGTTTAGGGGCTGGAGAATATGTCACAGATGTTCGCTTAGAGTTTCCAAAGGCAAGTCCCGGCTTTAAATCCATTGAAAACATGATGGTTTTTTGCCAAGTTATGCCTACAATTCCGAAAGATTATAACATTGTCAACCGTGCTGATTGTGGCGGTAGAATAGGAAATGAGTGGGAATCGGCAAAAACTTCGTGGAATACGAAAGTAATAACGACTAACAAAAACACATTGATATTGCCAAAAACGGGATATTAGAGAGTGATTGAAATTTTTCAAAATTTAATAAATTATAATCTTGATTTTTGTTGCCACGAATAAGTTTTTATACTTATGACAAAATAATATTGTATAAAAACAAGGCGGTGAAAAAATGTCTAATCCTAAACCAAAGCAAAATGAAAAAAATAATCAGTCAATGTCTGATAAAATTGATGAAATGAATCAAACAACTAATAAAAAGGATATTCCAGCCGGAATACCTCAAAAACAATAATCCTTAAAGGACAGTCAAATATGACTGTCCTTTTTTCTATCAAAAAATGGAGGTTTTTATATGTTAAAATACAGAAAAGTTTTTGCAATACTACTTGTTTTAATAGTTTTATTTACAGTATTTGCCCCAGTAGCCTACGCATCGGGTGCGGGAAACGTGTCAACCGCAATAGAATCTACATGGAAAGAGGCGGCAAAGCAAATTAAAGAAGTCGTTAACAAAGTTGTTTTCCCAGCCGTCGATTTAATATTAGCGGTTTTATTTTTTGTTAAACTTGCAACAAGTTATTTTGAATACAAAAAACATGGTTCGTTTGAATTTACTGGCCCCGCAATATTATTTTTTGGCTTAATTTTCTCTCTGACGGCGCCTTTATATATTTGGACCATATTAAATATATAGCATAACTAAAAGCTTTCTTACACAAATAAGGATTTTAATTATAGGCTGAGGTGATAATAAATGTTTGTATGGGATATGGTTGTAGATAATATTTTAGAGCAGTTCTTAGATTGGATTTATGGGCAAGTTGTCGGTTTTTTAAGTGAGTTTTTAGCAATGATTAACATGATGGGTGCGGAACTTTTTGAACTTGACTGGGTCAAAGCTATCGTTTTGTTTTTCAGTTATTTAGGGTGGTCGTTGTATGCAACAGGACTGGTTGTTGCTGTCTTTGATACAGTTATTGAGGCTCAAAGCGGACGTGGAAATGCCCGTGACTTAGCCATAAATACAATTAAAGGATTTATGGCTGTCAGCCTATTCACAATCGTTCCTGTGGAACTTTATACGTTGAGTGTTACTCTACAAAGTGAACTAACGACTGCAATATCGGGTTTATCAAGCACCCACGATAGCATCAGTACGCTAGGTTTGTCAATAATAATGAACCTAGCGTTGCCCGGTGGTGGTGTTTTAATTCAACTAGTTTTCGTTGTACTTATAGGATATGCAGTTGTAAAAGTGTTCTTTGCCAATTTAAAACGTGGCGGAATTTTGCTTATAATGATTGCTGTTGGGTCACTTTATATGTTCAGTGTGCCAAGGGGATATTTGGACGGCTTCACTGGTTGGTGCAAGCAAGTGATAGCCTTGTGTTTAACGGCTTTTTTGCAATCTGTTATTTTAATAGCAGGACTGATTACTTTTAATTCAAATATGCTTTTGGGTGTTGGATTAATGCTTTCAGCGACAGAAGTTCCAAGAATTGCGGGAGCGTTTGGACTTGAAACTAGCACAAAGGCTAATGTTATGAGTACGTTTTATTCGGCTCAGGCGGCAGTTAATTTGGCGAAGTCAATTGGTAGTAAGGTTGCGGGTGGGAAGTAAATGTTTAAAATAATTAGCTTTATTTTAAAGAAAATTGTGGTATAATGATTATAAAGATATTATTAAAAGGAGGTTTTACTTATGATAGCAACTATTCAAAATGAACTTGAAATACTCAAAGATATTATTTTGAAAACTGTTCCTGTTGAAAAAATTATTTTGTTTGGTTCATTTGTGAACGGAATTCCTCATGAAGATTCGGATATTGACCTCTACGTGGTCATTAAAGATGAATCAGAAATAAGAGAATTAGATGCAATGCAATTAATTTATAGAGCTATGCGAAATAAAATAAAAATGCCAGTAGACGTTTTGGTAGGTCGGAAAACATATTTTGAAAGTCAAAAAAACGGACTTACAATGGAAAGTGATATTGCTGAAGATGGGATGGTGCTTTATGGCTGATATAATTTCTGTTTTGAAATGGTCACGAATTGCTGACATGGATTTGGAATTGGCTGAACACGCTGCCGACACAATGATAAAACCGCCAATTGAATTAATTTGTTATCATTGCCAACAATCCGCTGAAAAATACATGAAAGGATTTTTAGTATTTAATGACACGAGAGTGCCAAAAATTCATGATTTAAGAACTTTGGTAAGTTTATGTACTGAAATTGAACCTAGTTTTATAGAAATAGCTGATATGTGTGATATTTTAAATCCATATGGAACTCAGCCAAGATACCCTATGGAAATGTTTATAGAGTTGCGGGATATGACAAAAGCTTTGGATCATGCAAAATACATACAAAACTTTATATTTGAACTTGTTCCCGATATGATTTTTACTGAAATTGACGATGAATTAGATCATAATGATGGACCAAGTCTTGAGATGTAATAAATGAAAATAATCATTAAGCCACCTTTAAAATGGTGGCTTTTTGTATTCTAAAAAAGAAAGGAGCAACCCAAAATGTATATATATCCCGAAAATATGAAAGGTAAGGCGAACCTCTTCCTCTGGAAGTTATGGGATTTATCCATAATTTTAATAGCTGTATTATTTTCCGCCGCCGCACTTGTAACTATCAAATTAATATATCCATTAGCAATAACAAGTGCATATGCCTTCCTAACAATACGCTATGAAGATATGTCGATATTTGATTATATCGTTCATGCGTTCAAGTTTTGCGTAACAAAACAACAACTATTTTTTTGGAGGTATCAAGATTAAATGAGCATATTTGACAGCTTTAAGCGAAACAAAAAACGTTCCACAAGGCAAGAAATCGGTGCAAAAACCATCGATGAAAATGGAGTTGAAACGTATCGAAAAGAGTATTTAGTTTATTTTTTAGTCAAGCCGTTAAACATCGCAGTGCTTTCTGAAAGCACGATTCGTGGCAAGATTATGGGACTATGAACTTACTAAAGGAACTTGAAAACGTTGAGTTGGCTTGTATAAACTCACGTGAAACTTTTGAAGATAACAAAATTTATATGAAGAAAAGGCTTGCAGAAGAAGAAAATCAAAAGGTTCGTGAGATACTTGAAAAAGATTTATTGTTTTTAGATAGGATACAAATTCAAACGGCATCGGCTCGTGAGTTTTTAATTTTGCTTAGATTTAATGAAAAAGTATTGGAAACTAGCGAAATTACTGCGAGCATTAGCCGTGTTGAAAAAATGCTTAAAGAACAAGGCTTTATCGCCAAGCAAGGTAAAAAAGCTGACATCAAAAGAATATTCGGAGTATACTTCGTCGAAAATTTGACACAAGTTTATTTTGAAGATTACGATGGTGAAATTTATGTTAAAGAGGACGGTGGCTTATATATTTAAAAAAGTAAAGAAGAACAAAATAAACTTGCCAAGAAGTGAACAGGCAAAAGAACACGTCAGAGTTCAAGAGTTTCTTGATATGTGTGCGCCCAACGCTATGAAGTTTTTTCCCGATTATTATATTTGTGGGAACACTTATCGTAGCGTTTTTGCTGTGAGGTCGTATCCAACTGAAACAAACGAACAGGCTATACTCCGCCACTTAGGTGAGAAATCGGGTGTAACATTGCGGATTTATTCAAGACACGTAACGCCCGCAGAGGAACGTAAAATAATAGCCAATGCCGCCAGTAAAAACCGTATGTACCGCTCCACGACTGATATTCAGCAAACTGTTATTGCAGAATCAAACTTACAAGATGTTACAAATTTGATTGCACAAATGCATCGAAATCGTGAACCACTGTTGCACTGTGCGGTCTATATTGAGATGTCAGCAATGAGTTTGGAGAAGTTAAAAGAACTACAATCAGACGTTATGGCGGAGCTTACGAGGTCGAAATTGTCGATAGATAGGCTGTTACTTCGCCAACGTGAGGGCTTTGCATCGACTCAACCTTGTGGATATAATGCGTTTGGTGACCAGTTTGAAAGAGTGTTGCCAGCCTCAAGCGTTGCAAATTTGTTCCCCTTCAATTATTCAGGAAAGACCGACCCTAAAGGCTTTTATCTAGGTCACGATAAGTATGGCTCTAACGTGATAGTTGATTTCCAACGAAGAACAGAGGATAAAACTAACGCAAATATACTAATTCTTGGAAATAGTGGACAGGGTAAAAGTTACTTAATGAAGTTAATATTGTGCAACATGAGAGAAAGCGGAATGAGTGTAATTACAATTGATGCGGAATCAGAATATGCCGATTTAACAAGGGAATTGGGCGGTTGCAACGTTAATATTATGAGCGGAACAAACATTATAAACGTGCTCGAGCCGAAAATATTAACCAACGTTGAGGAAGAAAATGAAGATACACAAAAGGTCAGTTCATCAAAAATATCTCAACATATTTCTTTCTTGCGTGACTTTTTTAAAACGT
Source organism: Halesus radiatus (assembly GCA_022606495.2). NCBI lineage: Eukaryota > Metazoa > Arthropoda > Insecta > Trichoptera > Limnephilidae > Halesus > Halesus radiatus. The sequence continues at coordinate 9,824 of JAHDVE020004524.1, forward strand.
ATAGAAATTTTAACGATGAACAGATTGACACGCTAGAAATTATTTTGCAGAAGTTGTATTCAAAATTTGGAATAAGTGATGATTCTGATTTTACAACGTTAAAACCTACGGACTACCCTATTTTATCAGATTTATATGAAGTTATTGAGGAAGAACAGAAGAACTTTGAGGCTAGCAAAACTAACCTATACACCACCGAAACTTTACGGAGTTTAGCACTTTCGTTGCGTTCCATTTGCGTTGGTGCAGACTCAAATTATTTCAACGGACATACAAATATTACAGATAGTAAGTTCATATGTTTTGATGTAAAGGAACTTTTAGAGAAAGACGGAAACCTTGTCGATGCAATGATGTTCAACATCTTAACGTTCATGGCGGACTCGCTTTTGACCAAAGGAAATACGCTTGCATCCATTGATGAGCTTTATTTATTCCTTACAAACCCCACCGCTATCACATACATTAGGAACTTCATGAAGCGTGTTAGGAAAAAAGATAGTGCTGTTATTCTAGCAAGCCAAAACGTTGAGGACTTTAATCAACCCGGTATTGCAGAACTCACAAAGCCACTATTTGCAATACCTACACACCAATTTTTGTTTTATCCCGGCAATATTTCAGCAAGCGTTTACATGGATATGTTGCAGTTAGAAGAGTGTTTATATGAGTTGATAAAATATTCTCAACGTGGGGTTTGCGTTTTTAGACATGGAGTTGAAGTTTATAATTTGGTTGTGAAAGCACAGCAGTATAAGGAAATAATGTTTGGTAATGCGGGTGGGAAATAGTTTTTTGCTATAATAAAAGGAGATGAAGCAAATGGCAGACCCAGTAACAGCCTTAATTATAAAGAAAATTGCCGTCGCAGTTGCAAGCGACAAACGAACGTGGAAAGTTGTTGCATCAGTTATTATAGGATTTTTAATGCTAATAGTTTTGCCACTTTTTCTAATAATGAGTATATCAAGTGGTGGAGCAGAAAGCAATAAAAACATTGCAGATATAGTGTTTAATGGTGGTGAAGTACCCTCAGATTTATCCGCTGACTACAAAGAATATGTTGAAGAAATGAAGTTGGCATTTAAAAAGTTAGATATTGAAATAGCAATTGTTAATGAAGAAACAAACCCCGAAAGCCTTGATGATATACGCATCAAGGCTATTTTTTATGGGTTGTATTTCGGTAAAGATTTAAAAGGTTTAGACGATGATTTTTATAAACAATTCGTAAATAGTTTCGTTGAAACTACGATAGCAGATGATGAAGAAAAGATTGTACCTATCAATGATTTAGAATTAATATATACTAATATTTCAAATTTAATAGGCAGAGAAATAACCGAAACTGAAAAAACAAACATCAACAATTTATACTTTCAAATGAAATTTGGATACGTTGTAGGCGGTTCAAATGGTGGAAATACTGCAAATAACGGCATCCCATCTGAAGCTTTTAACGATGAAGTTTTTGCAACTTTGATGGCTGAAGCTACAAAATTTATTGGTATGCCTTACGTATGGGGTGGGTCAAAACCCTCTGAATCCTTTGATTGTAGCGGTTTCGTCTGCTGGTCATACACCCAGTCGGGAGTATTCAGCCTTCCAAGAACCACCGCACAAGGGATTTTTGACCAGTGTACTCTAGTTTCTAAAGATGAAGTGAAGCCCGGAGATTTAGTATTTTTTACTAAAACTTACAAAAATCCAACACCAGTTACACACATCGGAATTTATGTTGGTGAGCGAAATGGAGTTCCATCGATGCTTCATGCCGGCGATCCGATCGGATATGCTGATTTGACAAATTCGTATTATAAAAGTCATTTTTTTGCGTATGGTAGACTTCAATAAACGCTGTTATCAAAGCTTGTATAAGCTTATTATAAAGGAGTAGATTTTTTTATGGGGCAAAGAGCATGGTACGTTTTAAAAGAAAATGGTGCAGAGAATAATTTTTATTCGCACTGGGGTGCTAATGAATTAACACCAATCTATCGCTTAGATCAAGCATATGATATTCAAAAAGAAATGACTGAAAAGTCAATAGCGGATATATTTTCAAATTTTAATGAAGATGGTAAGTATATGTTAGTTGATAATCATTCTAAAGTTTTTAATGCAATGAGCGAGGAAGAATTAACTGATATGAAAGAAGATTTCAATAAATCTTCAAACATTGAAATGAAAATAACACTGGATCTTGATACACACAAAATCGCTTACGAGTATAGTGATGTTTACTTTAAAATACCTAGAAATGACTTTGAAATCAACATTGGCAAGGCAACTGAACTTGCTCAAACTACTATTGATGAGGCGAAAACTATAGGCATTGTTGACTTTTGGGATATAGCTAAAAAGCTTAGTGACAATATTTTAAAGTCTGATAATGTAACTTTTTTAAATGAAAAAGATGAACAAGTAACAGAAAATAAAATTAATAATATTAAAGAAAAAGAAATGCCGAGTGAAGAAATTGACACTAGCGAAAAAATAAAAGTGCTGATGGTGAAGCCAAATGAAACTCCGTTTGCAACTGAAATTGTTAACGATTTAAAATCAATGCAAGAGGTTGTTGGTGGACTTATAGAAGTGGTTGGACTTGATGAAAACGTTGATATTATAGTAAATGAGGAAGGCAAACTCATTGGACTTGAGGGCAACCGTTCGCTCGGTACAGACATTTTAGTTGGTGATTTTTTCATCGTAGGGTACGATGATGAGGGTGATTTTATTTCATTAACTGATGAGCAAATCGAAAAATATTCACAAGAGTTTAATGAAATACAATCTTTTACACAAGAAGATATTGATAAAACTATGGACTTTGATTTTGAAATGTGAGGTGTTATAAATGGCAAAAGAAAAAATAATTATAACTTTTGATAGCGAAAAAATAATTGCTATCAAACAATTTATGGCTGAAAACTCCGACAGCATTGAGGTGCAACTGGCGGTGACTTTAGATAAAATATATGAAAAGTCAGTTCCACTTCCAGTTAGGCAGTACATCAATGCAATGTCAAAAAATGTTGCAATTACGCCAAAAAGAGAAGTAACAAAACATAAATCTCAATCTACAGATACATCAAACACAGTCAAAACCTCTTTGTGAAACACGTTTAGGCTTTGTTTGCGATTTATAGTGCAAGGTCGGTATGTTTGCTCACTAAAAGCATAGAAGCGAGCGTTGGGCAAATTTTGGCGAAATTGAAAATCAGAAATAATAAAAAGCATTTTAAGGCTTGAACAAGTGAGTTTTTAGAGAATTAAAAGAGTTTAAAAACTGAAAAGCAAGGGCGAAATCGTCAAAATATAGGTGATTATTTACAAGCAGGTTAAAGCACGGTGCTGAGGAACGCTCCGCACGACTCACAAAGCCCCGCAGTGCGTGGCTTTTAAGACCTAAAAGAAAGGTGCTGTAAAATCTAGTTCGGTGATGTAAATGATGTGTAGAACGAAACAAAAACTGAAATAAAGCCAAGTTCAAAGGCTTTATGACGATAAAAAATCGGCTCAGTTTTCGGCTCTACCACCTTTACATCACTTTTTTATTACAATAAAAATAATTTAATGGAGGTTCAAAATGTCAAAGAATTCTGAAAAAAAAGAACGTTCTTCAATTTGGTTATCACCTCAAACGTTGAAGAAATGTGATGCAGCGGTAGTTTTTGTGGATTGTAAAAGTCGAAGTGAATTTGTAGAAAAAGCAATTATTTTTTACACAGGTCACCTCGCTTCAAAAAGCAACTCTGAATTTTTATCGGTTGTAATTTCTGAAATGGTTGAGGGAATTATTTTAAATACTGAAAAACGTGTTTCAAGATTACAATTTAAACAAGCCGTTGAGCTTGCAAAGATGTCAAAACTTATAGCTTCAGCTTTTGAAGTCGATGAAGAAACACTGCATCAACTACACATTGACTGTGTGAATGAAGTGAAAAAAATAAATGGTGTGATAAAAATGACCGCATCAAATTCGGACTGGTCTTAAAAAGCTTAACAGCTTTTTATTGCTCGTCCATGCGACCCGAGGTGATGATTAATCCCAAAATTAATTTTTACAAGCAGATATCTAAAAAAAGGTTCAAAGGTGAAAAACCTTGTTGAATACTTTGCAAAACGTGATGGTGTCGACCTTTCAATCAATCTAGTTTTAAAAAATGAGCCATCATCAGAGCCACAACAAAAATTGATGAAAGAGTTGATGAATAAAATTCCTGAGTCTATACAAACGTTGGAATATCAGGACTATATTGAAAACCCAACTAGAAATAATGCTTCAGAATTTATAACTGAAACTTTAGCGAACTACAGTGATATGTTTGATGGAGTTGAAAAATTTTTAGATTATATGGCGTACAGACCTAGAGTAGAAAAAATATCAAAACATGGCTTGTTTTCTTCGGGAAACAAGCCTTTAAACTTGGAAGAAGTGAAAAGAGATATTGTAAATCACAAAGGGAATATTTATCTAAACGTTATTAGTTTAAGGCGAGAGGATGCTGAAAGATTGAGTTTTAACGAAGCGGATTGTTGGCAAAATTTAGTCCGTTCAAAGCAAGCAATAATTGCTGAGAAATTTAAAATACCAATCGACGATTTACGTTGGTACGCTGCCTTTCATAATGAATCGCACCACCCTCATATACATTTGATGGTTTACAATGCTCGACCTTCACGTGAATTTCTAACAAAAACCGCTATCGAAGATTTGAGAAGTACGTTTGCAACTGAAATTTTTGCAGATGACCTTTATCATATTTATAATAAAAAAACTAACTTAAGAACGGAATTAACAAATGAGGCAAAAGATATTGTCATAAACTTAGTTAACGAAATAAATAATAAAACTTTTGACAACCCAAAACTTGAAAAAATGTTGTTAGAACTTTCTGAAAAGCTAGTGAAACATAAAGGACGTAAGGTTTATGGTTATTTAAAAGCGAACGATAAAAAGTTGGTAGATGAAATCGTGAAAGAGATTGCGAGTGACGATACGATTGATGAACTTTATAAAAAGTGGTGCGACTTGCAAAATGAAGTCGCATCGTCATATAAAAGTATTTTTCCAATCCCTTCACCACTTTGGGAACAGAAAGAATTTAAGAATATCAAAAACGTTGTTATATCTGAAGCATTGAAAATTAAAACTGGAGAAATCATAGAAGATATTGCTGAAGATATTATAATAGAAGAAACTAAAATTGATGAACCAAAATACAAACCCAAAGAACCTGAAAGTAATACTGAAAAGACTATAGATACAAAAGGAATTATTGTCGATGAAGGAGTAGACGAAGTGTTTACAATTAAAACTCCAAAAACTTATAATCCAGTGAAATCAAATATAACGCCAACAAATGCTATTGCTAATTTAATCAAGCATTTAAGTAAAATAATTGCTGATGATTACCAAGAACAACAAAATAAATTATATAGAACTGATAAAAAATTATATCGTAAGATAGCAGAAAAAAAGCAAAATCAAGGCATACGCTTAGAATAACTTATATTTTTGAAAGGTGGAATTTTTATATGGCAAAATATACGCAAGAACAAATCGACCTCGCAAACGGTGTTGACCTTGTAAATTATTTGCAAGGTCAAGGCGAAACGCTAAAACGTGAGGGGTCAGATTATCGTTGGAAAGGTCATTCAAGTGTCACAGTGCGTGATAACAAATGGTATCGTCACATAGATGGTCAGGGTGGAAAAGCAATCAGCTTTATGCGTGAGTTTCATGGATTGAGTTTTCGAGATGCTATGGAAAAACTATTAAACGCTGAGCAAGGCAAAGAGTTTGTTCAAGTAGTTGAAAAGCCCGCTACAATAAAGAAATTCACACTACCCGCTCGCAATGAAAATATGCATAGAGTTTTTGCATATTTAACAAAGGAACGTGGCATTGATAAAGACGTTATCGCTCATTTTGCAAAAGCGAAAACTATTTTTGAAGATAACACCTATCATAATGTTGTTTTCGTTGGACTTGACGAAAATGGCGAACCGAAACATGCACATAAAAAAGGAACATTGACATTTGGGGAAAGTTATCGTGGAAATGAAACTGGGTCAGATAGTCGATTTAGTTTTCAACATAAAGGCGAGTCAGATATCGTTTATGTTTTTGAGGCACCTATTGATATGTTGTCGTTTATTACGATTAATAAAGATGAGTGGGAACGAGATAATTATGTAACGCTGAATGGAGTAACGGACAAACCGTTGCTCCATTTTTTATCGGGAAATGATGGAGTTCGGACGGTTTGCTTGTGTTTGGATAATGATAAGGC
>JAHDVE020004525.1:0-178327 GCA_022606495.2 Halesus radiatus
AGTAATAGGCGGCCCGCTCGCTCAACCACAGTTGATACAGGAAGAGGGAGAAATGTTCCCTGGCACTGTATACAAATATTTTACAATACCTTATATACTCTTTCTTACATCTTTATTTCTTTTTGGCATTGATAAACTAACGAATAATTTTTATTTATTTATTAGCCTTCCTCTTGAGGTGCAATCCTTTTTTCTGAGACTTTTCTTCACTATCGTCCATAAAATTTCAATGGGATTGAGATCGGGAGAGAGTTCCTTCAACATTTAAAACTCTTATTTGGCCGTATTCAAAGAATGTATGCATTTTATTTGATATTTGGCATCGGACAAGAACTTGTGGAAAAATTCCATTATTGTGAGGTCCCTTTTAGATAGAAACCTATCCATGGCTGAACACCATTAAAAGTTTAGAGGAGTATACTGATTCTGACACTCGTAAACACACCACTACATTCATAAATTTGTGATTCATGTATTTATTTCATATATAATTTAATTTTGTGTATAATATGTATGAGTTGTTGTTCATGAACGAGCCGTTCATCTGTGCCGGTTCATTTTGATGAGCCGTGAGCGTACGACTCCCGGTAAACCGTACCACAGCTCAATTGAACTGTGACTCTTTTTGTAAACCTTGGATCGTTTATTTTTCTGACAAGATAAACATATCTCACAGATGTTTGATATGCATCTCTACAATGAGCCATCTATAAATAAAGTCTTTTGTTCTAATTGTTTATATAAAACCATTGTATACGTGTCTAACTTCTACACGGTTAAATTATGCCCACCGGGTATATTACGACCGTGGGACTTGCGATTAATATTTGGCACCATCATGCATCTTAATGCGTGCCCTTTGTCATCTAGGGTTCACACATTAGTGTTTAGAGTTAAGAATAATTACCGCATTTACACGTGTGTAGGCACTGTACAGTACGTGAACGACGCCTGACAGTCTGGCATCTGGACGTTATGTACCTATACGCTGGGAGCTGGAAGTCGTAGGAGCTGAGAGCCGTATGAGCTGGGATTTGAGCTCATGAACTGGAAGTCATGCTCTGGGAGTCGTGGGAGCCACAGCCGGCTCTTGTGTCGGATCTCTTAAATGTGCCGGAAAGTCGTATGAAAATATTGAGCTGGTACCGTGACTCCCGCTCTGAATGAGCCATAACCCATCGCTAGTTCAACTGCTCGGAATACAAATACAAACTGACGATTATTGCATACATCCTCAACAATTATTAATATATGTGTGTAGAGTACAAGTGTCAGTGAATGTGACGTATAATAATAATAATAATATTTATTTGGAACACACATTATTTTACAGAAATATTTAAGAAGGCTTTGACTGTCCAACTAGGAACAAATCCCGTTTTAGGACAGTCATGTTTTGAATATTCGCCTCTGTAGCTAATTACTTGGAATGGTACTTACATTATCTTATTCCTGTATTGTTATTCTTGTTTGTTATACAAATGAAATATTTAGTTGTTGTATTTCATAAAGGCTATCTATTCTATCTATGTACCTACTGTGATGTGTTTTGCACCTGTGTGACTATTGTAACTAACTGAATATGTAAAAGCCCATATGGGGCGTATATAATATAATAAATAAATAATATTTGCCTTTTTCCTGGAGAAACAAAAAAACTGGCAATGATTTCACGTGCAGATAAATTATAATTTCGAATTGATTCTTTAAATATTATAGGACCATTGGTTCCGAAATTATATCCCAGCCATTGAAAAAATCTGATTCTGTTTATACCGATAACTAATTATTTCCAGCTGTTAAATAGTATTTATGAATAACATATGAGGTGACTGATTCGCGTGCATTATTGGGGCAGGGGTTATCAAAAATGTTTTATAAATACAATTTCTATTTGCTTGCACATTGTTCCTTAGATAATATTCCTGCAGTGTAAAAATGAATTACACACATTGATAAATATTAAATTTAAGATTGTTGTACTTATTTACACTGCATATTACAAGTAAATCATTAATGTTTAATCTTTTGGAGATGTATGTACATATATACTTAAGTGTATAAATAATAATAATAATAATTTCTTCAAACCATTGGTATTCACTTTGTTTTTTTTTTTTTACATGAATACCACACAAGAGTCCCAACTGCTCCCAGCCGTCTGGAGCCAGTGAGACTATGGCATCCCCAATTGGAGAATGTTGTGAGGCTGAAGGTATTGGGGAGGGGAAGGAGAAGGGGAAGAGGAAGGTGGGGAAAAGGGGAAATATCTGGCTATTCAGATCTGATCACCAAACACGGCTAAAAAGCCATTTCAAGCAACGTTTCAATTCTGAATGGTGGTCTTTCACCAGGGCGATACTGAGAGTATCTTCCACTCTGGAACGTGCGCAAATATGTTATATATTATTTTAAAATTAATTAATTGTGAAACAACACAAATTAATTAAATAAAATTTACTTGCGCACGCCGGGATTTGAACCCGCGACCTTCGGATTCGTAGTCGAGAGTCTTACCCCTCGACCATGGTGGCGTCATTATTAAAATTAATTTTGTATTTACCACTTTATTAACATACACATATCTATATGTTTCGAAAGTGATGCTTTCTTCATCAGAAATATATAGAATACTAAAAATAATAATGTCAAGTATAGACAAATGATAAAAATTAGAAGAAAATACTTGTAAGAATAGACAAATTATAAAAATAAACAAATTGATTAAAGTAGGTAAGTAATTAATCGAAAATGCTAATAAAAAATATTATAAAACATTGAATAACAAATTTATATTAGAAATTAAAGAAGAAATTATTTTTATTATTTATCTCTTAAATTTATTAATGAAAATAAATTCAAGAGATAGCTATTTTTAAAGCGAGTCGGGCGGGAGTATGTCAACATCCACAATTTGTAGGTTATATTCTGAGCAGAATGATTTAAGGGGGAGAGGGACGTTTTTGTAAAATAACTGTTTTTGTTTTTTTGTATTGCGGATTACAAATCTTTGGTTACGTTTATTTACAAAAACGCACCTATAAATGATTAAACATACTTTTCTCCACTTTAAAAATCGTATTAATATTTTAAATATTTTGTAAAGCATACACTAGGATGGTCAGAAAAAAGTAATATTTCTGATTAGATTTTGAAAAATGCTACCCCTATGTAAATTTTAAAAATATTTAATAAATATTTTTCTATTTAAAAACATTATGTTTATCGTATTGCGTAATAATACTATCATTATTTTGAATTAATAAATAATAACTCTCCGACGTCCCTCTCCCCGTTAAGCTCACGCCCAATAAGCGAAAAATAAAATCAATGTTTCGATAACTGAATCAATTTGGGAGAATGCATCATGAGCATTTTGCTAAAGTAATAATGATCAATTATTCATCATCTTTTTCCGCTTATCCTGTTCGGGTCGAGGACCTGTCGCTTCAACAAGATCCCTCCAAGTATTCATGTCCTGTGCTACTGCAGCACACCTGCTTCCTCCCCGCAAAACTGAACGCCAGTGTTTTATATTAATTATTGTTTATATTTATATTTGATAGAGTTTTGATGAGTGCGTGGAGCTGAACCAGGCGGACTGTGACCCGAGCAACATGTGGCTGCAGATTCCCTTCTTCTGTGGACACGCTGCAGATTGCTGGTTAGTACACAACACTACACGTCACTTTAATGTAAAATGAAATAAATATTATATTAGTTAATAATATGTATGTCGGTTAGAGGAATGAATAACTTTTTACATATATCTTCTGCGTTTGGTATGGAATGGTAGACAATAAACAGAACCACACAAACTGAAATCTAAGACTATAGCTCCACAAAGGCTAGGAGATCTTTCAGCATTCACCCCCCTACATACATGGTGGCATTAAATGAAAACAGGAAACAGGCAATTGACAGATTAATTAATTAATTGTTTTTGCATTTAATTCGTAGAACTCCATTAAATTTCTAAAATAATGTGACAGATGAATAAAAATAACATATGTACAATGACTGATTTTATTATTTGTGAACATTTCAATTTTACAGTGGGACAGATTCAATTCATGAATTGCTTAATAATTATGTTCTTGAAATATGCCATGGTTGTCACGCAATAAATACATTTCAATTTTACAGTGGGACAGATTCAATTCATGAATTGCTTAATAATTATGTGCTTGAAATATGCCATGGTTGTCACTCAATAAATAAATTTCAATTTTACAGTGGGACAGATCCAATTCATGAATTGCTTAATAATTATGTGCTTGAAATATGCCATGATTGTCACGCGATAAATAAATTTCAATTTTACAGTGGGACAGATCCAATTCATGAATTGCTTAATAATTATGTGCTTGAAATATGCCATGGTTGTCACTCAATAAATAAATTTCAATTTTACAGTGGGACAGATCCAATTCATGAATTGCTTAATAATTATGTGCTTGAAATATGCCATGGTTGTCACTCAATAAATAAATTTCAATTTTACAGTGGGACAGATCCAATTCATGAATTGCTTAATAATTATGTGCTTGAAATATGCCATGGTTGTCACGAAATAAATAAATTTCAATTTTACAGTGGGACAGATCAATTCATGAATTGCTTAATAATTATGGCGAAGTAATACCGCGATTGTCCGCGATAAATAAATTTCAATTTTACAGTGGGACAGATCCAATTCATGAATTGCTTAATAATTATGTGCTTGAAATATGCCATGATTGTCACGCGATAAATAAATTTCAATTTTACAGTGGGACAGATCCAATTCATGAATTGCTTAATAATTATGTGCTTGAAATATGCCATGGTTGTCACTCAATAAATAAATTTCAATTTTACAGTGGGACAGATCCAATTCATGAATTGCTTAATAATTATGTGCTTGAAATATGCCATGGTTGTCACGAAATAAATAAATTTCAATTTTACAGTGGGACAGATCCAATTCATGAATTGCTTAATAATTATGTGCTTGAAATATGCCATGGTTGTCACGAAATAAATACATTTCAATGATTTTTTTATTTACATTTTACAAAAAAAATACAATGCCAAAAAATCCCGATAAACTACTTTTTTGTAGTTTGTCTAATGGGAGCTTGTTATTCAAAACTCAAAATTTACAGTTAAGGTAACAAAGTATTTATATATATCCATATAAAATAAAAACATATGTAACAAGCTTAAAGCGTAAATATTTCTACAAAAAAATAAAAAAAATAAAATAAAAACATAAACGACAACAATAAATCGTACATAAAATAATATTTCCTTATTATCTAATACAAATAGCTTCTCTCAGCTAGCCAAGTTTTCAATATATTTATTAATGTTTAGTTTTAATACAGTTTTTTTTATTTTTTTTTATTTCAGCAAGTAACATAATATATTTAACCATTTTAGTGCTATGCTTATTTTGCAAGTATGCATATAAATTGCTACAGATACTCTGTGTTTTTAAATAAAAAAGTATGGTATTCAATAAAAATGTATCTATCAATTTTAATATATATTTTTTGAAATTATACAAGTAAAGAATGAAATTATAGTTCTAATAAAAAAAACTACACATTTACAACTATAAAAAATATTTAAAAAAATACAAAAATATATGATTATTTCACTTCACAATTGTGTTTTCCCGTGGTCCATGTAGTCCCTTTATACCGTGAGGGCATATGAGATTGGATCGCCTTATCTCATTTGCTTTGCCGCACACATTCATTTATGGGAACAGAGGTCTCGTCGTCCCATAGTGCCGCTGTCATTTGATACATTATGATCATCCGCAATAGAACTGACTTCCGACATGGTGAAAAATATCGATTCACTTTAGGGAATATTTATTTTAACAGGATAAACAATAAATACAGTTATACACGCGCCAACCGCATTATACCACACTCAAATTGAACATGTGCTCTCCCGGGGATGACAAAAAGCACGTTGAAAATTGCAGCGCTATAGCACTGCGTCGCAATTTACGTAACTAAAGCTTGCAGCGCGATGGCGCTGGGCCGCACTCTAACGGTTAAACAGCTAGGAATCATGTGATCTAAAGTTCTTTGTCCATTTTTGTTTGTATGCATAGGAACCATTAATCCTTCATTAAAATTGAGACGAGTATTGTAAGTGTGCTCTAGTTTATTTGTATTATATATAGGATTATTAATGTGTTGAAATATAATTTTGTATCACAGAATTGATCTTACTGAAAGAATTTTGAGACTTTGATAAAACGTATTTTGTTCAATTTTATTATTTGGATCTGTCTTTCAGAATAAGTAATGCTTGGTGATAACGTATTATTGCATTCCAGGAAACCTGGAAACAAATGGGCTCTGGAGCAGGCAAAGAAGAATCTATTGGACCATTATTTAGTGGTGGGAGTCACCGAGGAGCTGTTAGACTTTGTTTCAATCCTGGAGATGACCCTTCCTCGCATCTTCAAAGGAGCCACGGAGCACTTCCTCAGCAGCAACAAGTCCCACCTGCGGCAGACCACGGCCAAGGTCCCACCTTCCGATAAAACAATTAACAAGATACAAAAATCCAACATATGGAAGATGGAGAACGAACTATACGAATTTGCTCTGGAGCAATTTAATTTTATAAAGAAGAAGACTTTGCTGAACAAAGATGCCAACAGTGTTCCTCAATCTTACATGTACGAAAAAATACGACCAAAATGAACAACAGGACATTGTGACCTACAAAAATTACAAAGAATTTTGTTGTCTTTTGTGCGTTGTATTGTTCGCACAAACTAATAAATAAGTTTTTAGTCAAATATCGACTCATTTTGAGATGAATTAACTATCAAGTCTTTAGAATAGTTAACATGTAGGTAAAATCAATTTACTTTTTAAAATATATAAGTATTTTATACCTTTTAAGTCATTTTTTGTCCAGCAATTTGGACTTAACTTTTGATATTGCAAGTTTATTTACTTAGGTCCCAGAAACAATTTGAGGGCTCAAATCACTTAATTTAATAATATGTACATAATTATATGTATTGATAAACTTTTCAATTTATTTTAAAATTATACTTTCTTCAAAAGATTGGTATTCACTTTGTGGCGTCATTATTAATAAATTAATTAAAAATTACTTTGTAATTACCATTTTATTAACCGGCCGTCCTTTGGGTTATTATTCAAAAAGTTGGTAAAAAATACATCAGTTTTTTTTTTCATTAGATTTTGCAATAACAATACGTTTTTACAATATACCAACTTGTATGGGAGAGATGAAAATACCCGAACACATCTGTTAGCTTCGGCTGACCTCGAAATACTAAACGAGTTGACGCAGGAACAAACTTGACGTATACAAATGTTTTGTGGGATTCGGGTATAGTTTTTTTGTACCTGAACATACGGGATACGGCTTGTTGCGTTCGGGCGATAATATAGCGGCCGTATCACATACGTTCATATGTGTAGGGCGGTTAATATATACATATCAGATGCTTTCGAAACATGTTGATATGTGTATATTAATAAATTGGTGATTACAAAGTAATTTTTAATTAATTTATCTTTTAAAATGTTTTTCATGACATCAATGTTATGAAAAACATGTATTATGTAGTTTAGTACATAGTTTATTTATAATGTGTAGGTATTCGATAATTGGTTATTTCATCATTTATAATAATAATGATTTAACTGTTACTGTGATACAAGTTATCGGGTATTTTTAAACACATTTTATTCAATTGAATCCTGCCATTTTTTTATCATCTTGTTTCATTTAACTATTTTTACGTAGACAGAGAAATGTTTTAAAAATTTTAATTAATTTTGATGGGGTACTTAATTGTCTTATTTGTTATAAATAAATTAATTTTGTAGCCTTATGGAGTGAAATAGTATAAATGCTATTATTAACAATTTACCTGCACTTCAATATTTATGTTGAATTACAAACAATGAGTAATTATATTTTAGTATAATCATTGTACAACATTATGCATTTAACAGTGCGTAATATTAAATCTTCAGATATAAATATAAATGATGTTCAACTACGTAACCTCAGCTGGCTAAGTCCTTAATCACGACACAAGCATCATCATCCGCTTACTGTGATGGTGGTATGAGATTTTTAAATATTGCCAGGGTACTCGTAACCCGGGAATGTACATCTTTAATTTAAAACAATAACATATGTAGCTAAACTGATCACATCTCCTTGGTGTTGTCATGCTTCTGCTATCAGAAGTAGAACATGTCATTATGGATATTTTTATTTTAGATCAGTCCTTCTCAAACATTTTCATGACACGACTCACAAAAATTTAATAAATCTTTCTGGTCTCAATTCTGTTCATATTTTAAATGGCAATAATCAATTTACTTATTTTATTCTTTGTATTAATTATAATTTGACCTTCAATGAACACAGTGTTAAAGATACTCCATTGTAAACAAAAATTTATATTATGGGTTAGTTTACTTCACTTCACAAACTGACATTTTTTGAGATTTTTGAGAATTTTTTTATGCACAAACTGTATGCAGGAACCTAACTTTTTCCACGGGTCAAAAATATGTATGACTTCTATCACACGCGGGGCTCTTTAGTAGTCTAAAGAGCCGCAAAGCTTCTATGGTTAGAAGCTTTGCGGGTGAGCCGCCCGAGTACAAGGCATGTATGGTGCGGCACAGGGGTGCGCTTCCCGCGTCTAAAAGGTTAATTGTCGATTTAGAAAAATTTAACTCCCGGCTGTGGAACCAGAATCCTTTTTCTTTAAGCAGCCTTATGGTCACATGAGATGGAGACAATATTATCTGTATTGTATTAGAGGGACACATATTATTAGAATCCTTAATTTTGTGCCAGTTTATCTGAAGTTGTAATCTTATTTGCTAGACGGGTGTAACGTACAATGTGTGAATAGAGGTTCCTTTCACAATAGCATTTTGTACTTATAGTAAAAACCATGCGCAGACGCAGGTCTCTCACGTGCAGATTGGGCGGGACTTTTGCTGGAACACGAAAAAGCTCGTTTTACACATACAATATTTAAACAAGTAGCGATCAAAGAGTGAGGCGACCCGTGAATCAACTGTTCATGTATTATCTTCAACTCCCAAAGGGGAAACAATTTCCATACAAGAAGAAAATTATTGTTGATGATTTTCGTAAGGAATAATACACGCTGAGAAAAAAATTTTACATTAAAAAAGACTTCAGGTGGTCTTCAAATGATTGCATAATTTTAGATAGTCGCAGAGAGTACGCAAGGAAACTTCTCATAAAATTGAGTTTTTGTTGGAAAAAGTGTCAATTAATTCATAAAATTCTTGTTTTTAGATATCTCTTTCAAAATAAAGAACGAAGAGCGGTTCATTATATATGAACAAAACAATGAAAAAATATGTATTGTTGATATAATTTTTTCAGGTTTTACATATTTATTTACAAAAAAATAATTTTTGGTAATGATAATTTCTAAGAGTATGTAAAACAGGTTTACCATGTGCAGTCCCTTTCCGCACCCCCCTTCTTTCCGGACAGCACCGTGGAATTGTTTTTTGTTTGTGGTCGAGCTATAGTGATATTTTATGAATATTTTCATACTAAAATCTTTTTTTGCTGAATATGCAGCCTGCCATCTTACGCGGCGCCAGCTACCGTCTGTCTATGTTATCATGCATATACCACATGGGATCTGCAATGGTTAAAGGGTTAATACATTAAACGTTAGTTACATTAAATACATTACATAACACTATTGCATTAAGACTTAAATATTTATAATAGTTTTTAACTAATATTTTTATTATTGGAGACTTAAATAATGTTTTTAAATTACTTCAAAATCTATATGGCTTTATTAATTTCCTTGTTGCTTTAATATAATCACATATGTTTAGTTCACAATCTTTTTAAATTTAGATAAAATTTTATTTGTAATCTAAAATTACATTGTAATATTGAATTAAGTTGTTCAGAGAATTTTGAATATTGATGTATTTTTTAAAAATTCATGTTTAGTAAAAAAAAAGTTTATTATTTTTAAAGTCGTCATAATGTACTTAAATCTGCCATATTATGCCTAAGTTATTTGTACATATTAATTTACTAATCTGTTAATAAAACTATTTTACAAGTAGTAAATAGGCAGGCATTGATTTTTAAAATATTAAATTGGACACCACAGTTTATTATTTCTTCCAACAGATTTGTTAAAAGTGTCAGGTATCTTACCAATTAAATTAATTTAAATGTATTCTGCTTTATGTAAACTCAATACGCGGCTTCTATAAATGATGTCACAGGGTTTTCCTGTAAAATTAATTTAATACACAAAAGTCCCCATGAACTACATTTTTGTAGTTTATATAATGGGAGCTTGCTATTCAAAACTCAAAATTTACACTTAAGGTTACATACATATATATTATCTATATAAAATAAAAACATGAAATATCGTATGTAACAAACTTAAAACATAAATATTTCTCAAGAATCTTATTCAAATATTTCTACAAAAATATTTAAAAAAATAAAAAATAAATCGTACATAGAATAATATTTCCTTATTATCTAATACAAATAACTTCTTTCAGCTAGCCAAGTTTTCAATATATTTATTAATTGTTTAGTTTTAATACATTTTCTTTATTTCAGCGGGTAACATATTTAAACAACTAGGAATCATGTGATCTAAAGTTCTTTGTCCATATATTTGTTTGTATACTTAGGAACCATTAATCCTTTATTAAAATTGAGACAAGTATTGTAAGTGTGCTCTAGTCTATTTATAATTTTGTACCACAGAATTGATCTTACTGAAATAATTTTGAGACTCTGATAAAAGTATGGAATATTACGCCTTTGTTCGTATAAACTTGATGATTTGTATAGTGCCGTTTTTGTGAAAAATCACCTCAAGGACGCTGTCACAAGGTTCTGTATAATATGGTCACGCACTCACAGATTCTGTCACAATTCCACGGACACCCTCCCCTCCCAGGTTTAGAGCTGTGACATCATTTATGAAAGCCATCTTAATGCATTCCATAAATATTTTATATGAAATACAGTTTTTGTGGTGTCAAGTTTTATTCATTAATTAAATGTTTGTTAAATCTTTTATAAGAAAATGGTGATGGTATTTAGTGTATTCAAGTGCTTCCATAATAAATGATAAATGAATAATTATTTCGTGTTTTAATTCGACAACAGATTATTTTCAAGAAGGTAATAATAATAATATAATAGTTCAAGCGATGACTATTAAATAACACAACCAACCAATACATACATACAGGAGGCATACTAGACTCCTGCTGAATACAATTCTGACTGATTACACTAATCTTATTGTGGGTTTATATATAGGTGATGTATTGGTTAGGTTATATGACACTCACCAAGCGGACTGTAATAAGAAAGCATCTTTTAGATCAGGTTCTTTTGAAAGGCAGCTGACGATTCAGTATTGTTCCCCACACAGCGGGTAGATACAAATATCAAAACGAAACCGCTCAGTGGTTGAGTTGGCATCGCGTCTGTGTCCTACTCAGGCGTCGTGAGTTCAATTCCTCGGCTGGCTAAGTCCTCCATCACGACACAAGCAACATTTTCGGCTTACTGTGTGAGATGATAGGAGATTTAAAAATATTGTCATGTTATTTATAATACGAGAATGTTTGTCTTTTAAAAAAAAAAGTAAAACGGATTTGTTCATACTGCTTCTGAAATCAATCTTTTAAAACACATGTGTTTTAAAAAATTTAAATTCCTTAAAAAAATTAAAAATTAAAAAAAAAAACATTAAAAAATGCGGAGAAATTCCTACCGGCGCACAGTGGTTTGAAATACCCCAAAAGTTGGCATCAATTCACAGGGTGGATTTAAACGAAATTAAATGGGATATTTTTATTTATTCAGTACCGGTTTTTAATTTTATGGTGCTTTTACCATTTTATTAACAAAATTACAAAAAAGTTTGTAAAATTTATTTAAATACGATATCATACAATCCGTAGAAAATAAACGTAGAGGAACGTTTAGTCATGTGTTTGTTAACAGTCAATGGCGATGACCAATCATCATCATCACCATCATCATCATCAGTGTTACAGATACTTCAATGTGAAAATAATTTAACTATATTTTCGGGAAGTTGCATGTAACTAGTTAACAAACACAACATTACATTACCAACATCCTTATTGCAATTCTCACCCGAATATTTAGTTTTGGTTCAAAAATGTGATTTAACAGAGTTTGAACTTATGCTAATATCGGTGTTACCGTTATCTTCCTTTTTTTGGATATCAAGTTTTTTTGCCACAAGTAATATTTTCTAAGGTGGAAAACTTTCGAGATCTTTAGCTCTGTGACATTAATAATAATAATGTTTAGATGATTTGCATAGCGCTGTTTTTTTGTAAAAAATCACCTCAGGGGTGCTGTAATTTAGGGGTGTTTCATGATCTTGGCTTTAATAATTTTCTGCAAATACTTTGTACAAAAATTAGAAGATAATTTAATTATTAATTAATTTAATTTTAATTACTTATTAGTAATTCATCTAGATAAGTAATTCACATACATGTTTTGAAGTAACTGAAGACTCCACGCGCACGCCGCACACTAGTTCTGCTAATATTGTGAGGGTCCCCAATAAGTAGATTGGTGAAATGACAGAGACCAATACATATTGTTGTTACTTGTTAACATTACATACCGGTGCACCATTTTCACCACCACCCAACTCGATCACACCTGTCATCTTTCCTCAACACCTCGGTGAAAAGTCGATTGGCGACGTGCAGTCAAAACGTGTTGTTGAACGAGCAATATTTTCAATGTAATATTTAGAAAGTTGTAACTTTTTATATCATGCACTGACAAACTTTTTTCAACACTGTTCCAATACCTCCGAAGGTACTAAATATTTCGAGTTTTTATTTTTTGATATATTTACTGTTTTTTTTTTTTTTTTAATCTACGGATGTAATAATATTACAATATGTTCTTAAATACTTGGGCTTATAGTTTTCTATTAAACAAAATTTTGGTGTACTGTTATTTTAGCATCATTTTTTATTTATTTGAAAATCGGGGCCATTTTCGCTCATTTTCATTTTCTTTCACTTCTTTAAAAATGCCATTTCATAATGAAATTTTGCATAAAATTCAAATATTTTATAAATTTTTTTTTCACACGGGATTGGATTATAAGGGCTTGTTTAAGCTAATGGAGTTATTTGCCGAATTAAGGTAATAAGGATGCGATTAGAATTAGAAGAATTTTTTTTTGGTAAAATGGCATAAAGTAGGGGTGACTGAACCCGGTCACTAGATTCCAGATAATAGAACTGGAGCAATGCTGAACAAACTAAAGCTAGATTCCAGGTGAAGAACAAGGGATGGCCAGTCTTTCCAGAGATTTCAATTGGTTTCACACTTCACAAGATTTTCCTGCGAGACAGCGCCAGTCTTTATTTTGGGTCTAATCAATTTGCAAGTAACTTACTGGTTATATTACTGAATTAGTAATAATACGATAGTTTAACAATTTTAAACAATTCTTGATATTTCGGTCATAAAATATTTAATTTCTCCTTGATTCACGTCACTCTGCATCAATAACCACAACGGGTTCTCGGGTCAGTTCTGGTAGAGGAGGCTGGAGAGACGCGTTAGGAACCGAGAAACAACTTCCTCTCTGGAGCTTTAGAAGCATGATCTTTTATAGATCATCACTGCTGTGACATCCCTTCCCAGGGGTTACATCTGTAAGCCTGGTGAAAACCTAACCAATAGCATCCCTCGTCCCTAATCAGTAAGGGACGAAGCGATGCGGAAGTGAGAAAGTATTCAACGAGATTGAAGAACAACTAATCTATATATACCCACGGAAATATGCATATTATATTATATGTACAAAATTTCAAATCGGTTGGTCCAGAATGCCTAAGAAAACGACTTTAATATCCCGACCCCAATGTAAAATTTCTCCATAAATTTGGGGATTCTGTTACTCAGTAATGCGTTTTGAGGAATTTCCCAAGGAATCACGTTGAGGTCATCTAAATTGACACAAATAAAAAATTTCAATTAGTTTAGTCTCATAGTAACTGTGTCGGACGTGTTCGCCTCTCCGGTTGTCACTTGCCTAAAACTACCCAAAGCCACTATGTTCATTTGAGTCGGGTTATACGAAACAAAAATAATGTCGCTGTTCCAAATAACCCACTTCACTCGAAATGCGCTAGGTCACGATAAAGTGCGGAATCGCGCAACCACGCAGTGTGAGTGCATGAAACGCGACGAAACGTGACTAAGACGTTATAGTGGGTTATATTTTTATGAGTATACCCCACGAAAATCAATGCGACAAGCAGCGACCTCCGATCTAACCTCTCTACTGCGTCGACCACACCGCCTCTCGCCTCAACTTCTGCTTCTAATGGACACCCCTCGAACTGCCGGCAACCACTGAACCAAGACCCAAAAAAGAATTACATGGACAAAGCCTTCACGCACACCCCCCGGAGTATTCAATTTGTGCAAATTGGGAATTGTGCCCAAAATTACTTTTGTGCAAATATTGCACAAAAAAATCATTGAAAAGGGATCGAAATAGGTTGTGTTTCATCCCCCCACCTCTTTTCAGACCGGGATCAGCCACCCCCTCTACATTGGCCTCTGTGTCACGCCCATCTGAGAGCTGAGAAATGGCATTTATTTCCCCACTTCGAGGGGAAATTGCCACGAAAATTTGGAGAATTTTTCACAAATTTCGCTTTTCGAGAAGTGTGTCCCGATGGGACAAAGGTGCCTAAGAAAACGACTTTTAATTCCCGGCCCCAAGGTGAAAGTGCTCCACAAATCTGTTTACTTTTTCATAACTTTCGCTTATCGAGGAATGTCAATTAAATAATTACAAAACCAAACTTCAGTTTGTTGGGTGAAATTTCTCCAACGATATCGTGATTTTCCTAAATTTTGCTTGCGACAAATTCAAAATTACAGATGGGTCAGAGCGGCTGAGAAAACGGATTAATTATCCCGATCCCAATTTAAAATTTCTCAAATTTGATGATCCTTTTACAATATACGTTTCGAGGAAATTCCGGTGGATTCATGTTGAAACCAACAAAATTGCGAAAAATATTAGATTTTAGTTAGTTTGGTCCGACAGGTCCCGATCAACGGTATTTAATTCATGTTGATTTCTTCAAATAAGTTACAAATCCTAAAATTCAGTGATACTAAGTCCCCCATATAACGTGAGAAACGGCAAATACTTTCCGACCCCAAGGTGAAATTGATCCACAAATTTGGTGTTTTTTTTCAAGAATGTCGGTTTTTGATTTTGTTTTGTAAAAATAATGAACTTATTGAAAAATTCCAGGAGATTACAAAATTCTTGATTTTTTGAGGAATTTCGCTTTTCCGGGAATATCCAATGGATTCATGTTGAAGTCATTAAAATAATTACAAATTCAAAATTCCAGTTAGTTTGGTCCGAAGATATCAGAGAAACGTTGTATATTTCCCAACCCATGGTGAAAATGCTCCACAAATCTGGTGATTTTTTTCACATAACCGAACAGATCTCCAGATGATCGGTTTTGTCGAAATCCATATTGCCGATCGCTTAGGATTTTGTTATTCGCGATGTACGTGAGCACTTGTTGTTAATCGTCCTTTCCAATACCTTGGGGAGTAATGTAGGTGATGGCTATGGGGCAGTAGTTGGAAGGGTCGAAGCGGTCCCCATCTAAGGAATTACATGAGGAAAGGTCCCAGATCGCTGGAAATACGCTATTGTTTATCCGATTCCTAAGGAGGGAGATCGCTTCGATACTACCATCCCATAGTCATCACTTGTGGAAGGTATCTTGCGTGGAATTTGACGGAAACGAGTGGAATATCCATTCACAATCGATGTTGGCTTTACAGAAACGGTCGTTTCGTCTACTTGTTTTTTTTTAAATATAAATCGGCTCGTATGTGGAACTAGCTACCCCCGACATCTGTCTTTCCTCCTACATTTAATCCAGGCCTCTTCAATGCCCGCATTAACAAATCCGTTCCTTTAGGCCTCTCCTTAACCTGCCTCCCAACTTTGCCCAACCGGGTAGCGGTATAATTCATCTGTAAATGCACTGTATATACCTGGGCGCTCTAGGTGTCCGATGGAAGAATGTTCGACTCGAATGGCTAAAAGAGTATCTAATAATATTTACCTCACTTAATACTAAAAATTCCAACAATTTAAAAGAAACTGGTTGAGAATATGATTAGAGGTGCCTCCTAACTGTACAATAGGGAACTCCAGTAAAAATATAATGGCTTTAAAAATATATATTCATATAGATCAGAAAACGCCGATTCTGAATGTACAACTTGTATACGTAGAATTTATAAATCGTTATTTAAAAGTAAACAAAAAATCATCTCATCAAAACACCTCGTTATGTTGGAACCATTGCATTTGGAACATCTAACATTTTGTTTTTGGATTAGTACGATAATTTTTATTTTTCCCTTTTATTTTTTATTTTATATATACAATTTTTTTTTGTTTCGCTGAAATTTCAACTTAATTTGTGTGACTAAGCTCTATACTTGTTGTTCAATATAAAAAAAACTATTATTAGTAAAATAAACTACAGTATTCATGAGCAAACCAATTATCAATACGAATGCTATGGTAATATTAATACTCAATACTATTATTATTCTTTGAGTTAAAGTTTCTAAAAAGGTACATAATTGTATTACTTATGTTTAGTTATGGTTAACTATGAATAGCATATAAAATTATATACGGTAAAGCTTATCCTTGTTTTGGCAATTGACATTCTAACCTCAAAACTAATCAAAACCGTTCGGCCATAGATTTGTAGCGTTGGGGAGCTTTGAAAAATTTAAAATTATTTTGAAAAATGTAAATATGTTTCTAAAAATAACGAAATATACTGGTATTTAAGTTTAAACGTCATTATTGATAAAAAATAAAAAATGGCCTCGAGTTCCTTATTACATATGTGTACGTCTAATCTCAGCCAGTCATAGCTCATTTTGATATTTAATAACATTCTGCTTTTTTAATCTATTTTTTGGCAGTCTAGACTAGACTCGATATGTAACTCATTAAATATGGTTATGTAGCTTTATATCTTTTTTTTAATATTTTAACTCCACACTGTCATATTTGGGGATGCTGTGGCGTGCATTGCTCTATGACAAAAGTTAGGCTATGTATAGTTTTTCAAGTTCGAATTGAAAATTTTAAATTTGCCATTATATTATTGTATTTCGCTGATTATTGTGGCCACCTGAATAAATTATCACTTAATTGATTGAGAGCGATTGTAACATTAAAAGTATTCACAAATTTATGGAGCAAACTATTTTTTAAACATAAATGTATTGTTTTTGTTGTTGTATTGTTTTGGGGTTAGGGACAGCTTTTCAGCCTTTCTGGACTGCACGCCACACATAATTAAGGCGCGGATACTATGGGCGTCATCTCAAAATCGCCGGAGATATTGTGAGCGTTATTCAGGACTCTGTCTAACGTATGGAATTCCGCATCGCAATCCATAAAAACCTGTACGTCCTCGTCCGCACTAGTGCGTAACCGTAACCCGCCTCTAGTCAGCCAGTCAGTAAATTCGTCCGTATTCACTGATTCGTCATTACGTTTCTGATCTATCGATATTAAGTCTGTCCGTACCCTAGGCGCAAGTCAGCCAAGTCACCGCGAGACACTAGTCAGAAGTGCCTAATTCATTCTTCAATGAATACAGCGATTTCGTTCATCCTTTGCGTCGGGGACGCGGTCATGCCGGATCGGAATTTCCAAAGCAATTAAAGTACTTGGCACGGTGCTTCTTTGTTTGGCTTGTAAATATTGTGTTTTAAAACGAAATGGTTATTTACTACGGCGTAAAAAATCCCTGCTTTATTTTATTCATAATATTATTAATTGTTAGATTATTTTATGAATTAAAGCAATGAATTAAATGAAGAAATTCACAGGACTAGGCAAATCAGACTGATTCGATTCACTACTGCGGATGAATCTACCCATGCTCTGAGGAACTCGCGTTTTTGATCCATCGGGACCGGTGTATAGTCGGGAAACACCAAACGCCCAACATTTTTGCACGGTTGATGTTATGTTCTATGAGTTTAATGAATTTAACAGCCTGGCTGCTGACAACTCGCTGGCCTCTGTGTTGACTCTTTCCTCTCCTCAGAAACACCCTTCACACGGCATGATCGAAGGCCCATGATAGAGGGAAACTATTTTCTTCAGGGCGTTCTGTGTGGAGTTAATGTAAAAATGAAAAAATAAACTTATGTTTTTATGATATAAAGTGATACAAGTCGGATTAACGGTGATGCCTACATCTGAAAAGTTATCCACGGAGCATTTCTAATTGGCATTCGTGGACTTCGGAAAACCTATGAAAAGTATAATCCCAGTAATATGATTAGTTTCCGCCACTTCAAATTCTGTTAGCTTCTCCGTGAATTAACCATGACCACGAAAAGAAGATTATTTTGAAACATTTTCGGTTTAAATTCTGGATTTTAATTTACCTTTAAAATTAAACTGCATAATGCGGCAGTGCATAAATTAGTGCATTTGAACTTGTCTTTAAAACGTGTTTTTTTTAAACTAAGTATTAATAAAACTTATGTGGTGAGTGAATAAAGCAGCACCGAGATTGATGTTCGATGCGGCATCCAATGACAGAGAACCAAATTAGAATTCAACTCTGCATGGGAGGATGCTGCATGTATCCACTATTGTTCAACATAGTTGTTCAATGTTCAACAATATTGTTCAACATGAAACATATACTCGTACATGGATGAACTCACCCACAGGCTAAACAATGATGGGGTGGGCTACCATATCGGAGGACAGTGTGCCAACAATGTGAGTTATGCAGATGACATGGTTTTGATGGCACAGTCGATAAGGGGGCTACGTTTCCTCCTAAATATCTGTGAAGAGTTCCCACACGAAACAAATATGCTGTATAACCCAAAAAAACAGCACTTCTGATTATCAGATATGGACAGGGTCCTAAAAGCATTCTACCAGCTTACTTGAATGGTGAGCTTCTGAAGATGGTAGAAGAAGTCAAATATCTGGGACATGTCATCACTAGTAAGTTGATGGATGACGATGATATCGACAGGTAAAGACGAGCACTCAGTGTAAAGTCAAACATGCTCAGTAGAAGGTTTCGGTTTTGCAGTCCACTCGTGAAAAGGACGCTATTTCTTACGTTCTGTACAACTCTTTATACATGCGAGCTCTGGGCGAACTTCAATGAGGGTAACATGGAAAGACTTCGCTTACAGTACAACAACGCCTACCGCGAGATGTTCGTCTTTCCAGATTCTGCAGTGCCTCCAACATGCTCACGGATGGGCTAGTTTCTGACTTTGCAGCCCTCATAAGAACCCGGGTGGCAGAATTTAGGGGAAGGTAAACAAATCCAGAAATGTCGTCATCATTAATCCCATCAGAGTCCAGATTGCAGCATAGAAGCAAGATGGAGAAATATATTAGCTCCATCGTTAAAACATCGCAAATGTTGACATTTATGATGAATGTCGCTCGATTCAGCTGACAGCTGTCATCCGAGAGAACCGGAACAACAGTTAAGTAAGAAGTCTTTAACCCTAAGGAAAAAGTTAAGGAATCTCCCTTAAAAAGAACGGGAATAGCGCCCCTGGTTGTTGGTAATTTAAAGTGCTCCCGCGTTCCCTTCGTCATTCATTGAATATAATGTATTAAAATATAAAGTGACAGTAAACTGAGTTATATATTCCGTCCTCGTTAACACCTATACTTGACTAATTTAATTGTCCCATTTAACCTTTCTTTATGAACTAAGTATTTGAAGTAAGTACAATATACTCGTACATTCGAAATGTTTGGTTTTTTGAACCGTTTACTTTCGGCTCCTAGATTATAGCCAAAATAACTAACAACAAAATACTAACTACGACCTTGAAGTCATTTCTAGGGCGAGAGGGCGCAACGCCGCTCACCGCTGGCTGACACCTGACACATCAGACCTGGCACAAAATCCTTGCTTCATCCATAATCCG
The DNA here is from genome assembly GCA_022606495.2 of Halesus radiatus. Classification (NCBI taxonomy): domain Eukaryota; kingdom Metazoa; phylum Arthropoda; class Insecta; order Trichoptera; family Limnephilidae; genus Halesus; species Halesus radiatus. Next base: position 20,146 of record JAHDVE020004525.1, read on the forward strand.
ACACTTGATCTTGATCACTCGACTCATTTGCCGGCGCTGAAATATTCATATATAGTTATTACGATTACTAAAATATTTATAGTTATTATTAATAACTTTTAATTAAAATTGGAAATAAATTTTCAAAAAAACTCTGAAGATCTGATCATTAAATACTTACTCTAAGATTACCCAATATAGTTAATTACATTTCTTAATTTCATAACTTCTCTACACTTATCCACATCTCTCCGCACACTTGAGTTCTTTTTTATTATTATTAGTCACACATACGTTCATTTGTTAAGAATCATCCAAATTTGCAACTAACCCCCAAATAAATGTCCAAATTTGCAACTAACCCCCAAATAAATGTCCAAATTTGCAACTAACCCCCAAATAAATGTCCAAATATGCATTATGCATATTATGCTAATAATAACAATAATTGGATAATTTGTAACGTGCCGTTTTTCATGAAAAATCACCTCAACGGCGAAATGTAAGTAATCCAATGTATAATCGGAGCAAGTTGTTGTATTTTTTTGCGCTGCAATCTCTCAGGCTGTGCGTAAAAATAAAATACGGAGCTAAAACAGGCGCAACAGCTATGCGTTATACTCGTATTTACTTTCGGTATTATGAGTACCTAATGAGAAACGAATTGCGTCAATAATATTATAAATTTCGGTAGAATTTCCATAGAAGCAGATCTATAGATTTTAGCTAAAATCTCATTACTAGTTTGGAGTTCGTAGTTGAAAAGTTGGCCGATCGTGTAGTTACCATGCCGGGGATATAATGTGCACTGTAAAAGGGGTGGGGGTGGAAAAATACGGCAATGTACATTAAGTTTTAGACGGGAAATAATAATCTCCAAGTTATGTCTTCCCCGTGTTTCTCTGCCCATTTTACCAACTAAACTCTCTTCCCCCGTCCCGCCACATATCAAAGCACCTGCTGTTTAGTACACGTTAAATATGAAACACCTTCAATTCTTTCCTACGAAGAAGTACTTGCCTCGATTTCGTTACAATTCACCAATACATTATTTAAGTACAAAGGTGGAAATTCAACGTGAAAAACCGAGTTAGCACTGATCTCGTAAATATTACAGCTATGCAGCAATACGTGGAATTGTTTATTTTTACGTTTAACATGTGCATATTCACTGTCCACAATGTAGATATTTGTTAACTCAAGCAAGGGCCTTGAAATCTTTGGTACCAGTCTGAATGATTTTTGTGGGGCTTTACGAAATTAGAACTCGAAGATTATCATTTAGATGGTCTAAAATCATGGACTCTACTAAAACTATGTTCAGGCTTAGACTTGAATGTTCTCTCAGATGTATATTTTTGTCATTGCTTCATTCCTGTATTATTTATTAGACATAATTAAGAACACTGTTTACATGGTAATAACAAAAGTGTATTTAAGTACAATTTTTTATTTATTTATTTAAATAATCCTTTTAATTTTCTTTTTTCAAATTTAATACCTCCCTAATTGAGAAATTCTCGCGTTTAGGGAGGGAGTACTATTATTTATTGTTAACATTTAATAATTTCAACAGTACTACCATGAACTTGATGTTCTGGTGTCTATACACTAATTTAAAAAATAAAATAAAAGGAAATTTATAGAAATACAATATATGTATATAATGTATTTATATAAACATGTATACATTTTATCCAAGTGAACTTATAATATACACCTAAAATTAGTTTCTTGTAAAATAAATATTATGTACGTGCTGTTCTTTTTCTGTAACTGTTGTTTATTTCATTTCGTGTTATGTATTCTGTGTAATTGGACATTGGTTCGTAAATAAATAAGGTGATTTTTAAAAGGTAAATACAATGATAATCTTCATATAGATACGGCATGAAGTTGTTGAAGAAATTTAGCGTGTTTGAACGGTACGTTCGCAACTCTCACTACTTCATTGTAATTAATCTAACAATTATTCATTGTTTTTGTGTTTAATTCGTACAACTCCATTTATGTGTTTAATTTTTTAATTTAATGTAAATCAAATTTAATAATGTTATTATTAAGTTCTGCAAGTATTTTTAGTTTTTATTATTATGACAGCTGTTTCGGCATTTAAGGCCATTATAAAATTTGATTTACATTACAGTTAAAAATAATAATAATCCAACGTGAAGCGTTTCGCTATCCAAATAATGGTATCATCGAAATTAGCTTCTTTGGGAATCTTTCGTAAGCCAACTAATTATTTAATTACGATCGAACTGTTTCAAAGAAAATAAAATATCTCAGATGTTTTTCCACAGAATTTCCCACCTGACAAATTAATGTCTCCGCAGCGAAGGCTTATCAAATATTAACTAGGGCGGCTTATGTGGAGCACCCCGCCCTCGCCCCGGCCTTAGCCCACCCTCCCCAGACCGCCACCCTGCATGGGCGAGAGGACCAGCGCACCACCATCAACCATTCGACAGAGAAGTAATATCCTTTATTATTTCCTACTATTAATTAACCCCCTCCCACTACCGTATTTCTGGCTGGCGCGGGCTCGGTATCGGGTCTAATTCATTCTTCAATACCGGTGATCAAACTACAAACTAAAAGCTTCGAGTATACTTAATTATAAAGAATACCCTGCTATTACAAATATTAAGTATCCAATTAAACGAATGCCACAGTAATAAGAAATGTATAAGTCAGTTTGTTTTTAAATGTTCTCGAATAAACGATGATTTTCTATGGTGGGACAAGAGACGAAAATGTTATGACGGAAACCTGAATTATTTTTTGATAAAATTCTGTGTGGTGAAAATGTCAAGTAGGTACCAAATTAATCACTACCATTTTAATATTTATACTCGCGGATTAGGGCTGCCACCTTACCCGCAACAGAATCATGTACTATAATTGCGCTAGAACAATACAGTACAAATATTTAGTTAAACAACTTACGGTACCGAATCGCAAATTACACGACTGCCAGTGTTGACTTAATTTGTCGGGTCTTTATGTTCGTAGCTTTCTGTTCGACGCCGGCGTTGAACTCACAAAGCCTCCGTTCACGCGAAGTTTGTTTGCGAAGTCCGCTCCTGACCACCGCTGTGTGGCGTGCCGGACAGTTGGATATATTTTCCTCTGGAAAAGCAGTAAAACCGCGTGCAGCGGAAGGAGCTTCATAAAAAAAGCTTATCGACTCACTTTGTTGACGACTCATGCGACGTTATTCTAGTATCCTGTAGGTAAAATCTACTAAAGCTCACCAAGGTCCGAGATCGAGAGGTATATACGATATTCAGTAAAAACGCCAGTTTTGACGAATATTCTGAGTGAGACAGGCTTAACCTATTGAAAGTGTCCACCAATTACCTGGAATACGCTGTCTTTTTGTAAATTTCTAGTTTAAATGGTCATCCTAAAGTTCTCAGTCGATGAATAAGGAAAGAGGCACCACCTACGAGGGTGGTTAATCGAGTATTTCATTTCCGGTCGATCGGGTTATTGGAATGTCCCATTCGACAGGGTGTCTCTGTTTTGTTCGATCGCTATATCCTCCCGATAAATAGAGTTTTTATTGACAGCATTATAGAAGCGCCGGCTCATTTGGTCGTTGCCTGCCCTCATGTCCGCGCGTGCTCTGCGGGCCGTGAGAACTGTTAAAGAAATGACCGTCAGAGAATAAACATGTTATTTGCAAACTACCGTGTCACCCATCGCATGTTATATCACTGTCAAAGCCAATAATCCTCTCAAACTGTTCAATAAAGTCGACGTACGCGATATTTTCCCGTAGAATACGACGCCGATTATCGACAACATACCTGCTTACTTCGGATATATCCAACTTTATTAAATTAATAATTTATTGTGCCGTTCGATAGAAAAACCATTTTAAGTTTGAATTCTGTGATAATATCCTGTTTCGAATTTGCATTATTAAAATGAGAATTATTTGAAAAATACTTGAAGATAATTATTTGCATAGTTTTATTGGGGGATGACGAGAAAAAGAGGACTTAACGATGTGTGGCAACAAGTTTAAGAAACTAAAACGTCTGGAATAGAGAGCAGTTCTCGCGAGTAAACGGACGATGAACAATCGTATGATTTCTTTATTTATTTTGGAAAAACAATAATAATTCAAGTGTTTGTATAAATCGTGCGGTATACTGTTTGTCAGCTGGAACACAGTTCAATACGGCTATATGTGAGCTTCATGGACTATGGGCATCTGTCTGGATACAGGTAAAATATTACATACAAAGAGAGTGTCATTCAATTACTCCGATTGTACTTGGCTTAATAACGATTGACATGAGATTTGTTGTTGTATGAGTAAGGGTATCGATTTTATTGGTGTGCGGCGGTGGCGAGGGCTTTCCGCCACACCCCTCCCCCCGTCCACGCTGGACTGTTAATAACATGATGGTTGAAGACTGGATGATGATTGAAGAGATGACAAACACCTTTCCCACTAATTACTCCCCCGCCGGTTCCCCGCGCCCCATCCTCGAGGACAGTGGGTGTCCGACGCTTGTCTTGTGAATGAGCTTGTTAACGGTCTCCGTAATCTACCGATACTCCATCGAATGCCGGGGGGTTGCGATCTCGATTTTTGCCGAAGAGCAAATATTAATGACAAGAAATTTTTCAATCCTGAAAATAATCCTGATAACTAACAAAATGGAAACCAGCACTTCCACTGCAGTCAGCGGTGTATTAATATGTTCCAAGTTTCACACATTAATGTTTTCGGATTGCATGGCATATTAGATTACACCCCATGCAGATCGCGGATCGTCCCGCGTTTCAGAAAAAAAACAACACGGAAAAGCTTTTAATTTTGCTACCAAGTATATATAAAACAACATTAAACATGTCTGTAAATAATTTGGAAACTGCGAAATGATTTAAATTAATTTAATTATTTATTCTGTCCTATTTTTGTGCTCTTGTGCAACCGGAGTATTTACTAAATTATATACTTAAAACTAAGTTTTTTGAGTTCACGTTCTATTTTAATGTAAATATCAGACTGGGACCGGGAAAAATTAAATACAGTATTTAATGATATAAAAACATCCACTGAAATCATGATTTAACTCAAGTTGAACTTTCTTGAAACAAAAAGTGTAATTAAAATTAAATATAAATTTAAAAAAATCAAAACAATTAATAGAAGTGCTATGTTTTAAATTAATTAAAATTATTGAAACGAACTTATTATCTTCCTGGTATAATTACGTTTGTAATTAATGGAATATACCTTTTATAACAGACGAAAGAAAAAATTACGGTAAAAAAATTTTAATAGTAGATAATGATATTAAATGATTTTTGACAAATAAAAAACAAACCAGAAAACCAATAAACATTTTCTTTATACGCGTTGCATTAATAAATTACCTACAGTAATAATATTGTTTTATATTGTTGCATGTCGTGATGTCATTAATTCATATCTAACTGAATATTGACAATACTGTAAAACAGTAACAGACCATAAATGTAAATGAAAAATTAACACTGGCTCGAACAATTCACAGATTTGAGGATATCGTTTATTCTGTTTCTCAGTTTCGGGGGTTGAGAGTGTTTTTTCCTAAGAATTCCCGGGAAAAAATTAAAATAAATTTGTCCTAACGACCAAACATTCAAAGGTCCCTGGCAGCAAACAGTAATTAGTTAAACTGTATTAAGAAATATTTTTAATATAATGGATGTTCCAGTACGTATTTTTCATAAATATTTGTCGACGGCCATATGAAATCTCTTCGTTGTTCGTCAGTTCGAGACGACTGCCATAAAGTACGTGTTTATTTTGAATAATGACGCGTGTCATAAAAACGTTACGGTAGAATACGCCATTTTTGCATTTTCCTTTTTGAAGTCAACAAAAGCTATTGCTCGCAGAACAGTGAGACCTTCAATGCTTAGCACACTTGCTACTATTCCGTACCAAAGAAGTATTATAATAAAGTTCCAATAGAAATGGAAATTCTGGGAAAATGAACCCAGCACTTCACAGCACTTATGGATCTACTGACAACTTTAGAATTATCGCGAAATTTTCGTGTCATCATTTAAATTGGTTTGGTGTGGCCCACACCGTGCGGGTTTTATCAAATTGAAGCTTAGTCCAATTGGAGCTTTATTCGGACAAGTACACGCATCACTCGATCGTTTAACTATTTTTGTTCGATTGCCATATAAATAATTGAACTGCGACATGGATTACTTATTTGGTGAAAAATCTGGATTTTTTAAAGGACATCATAAAAATTCATCTGTCAAACGGCACAAACATCACAAACACAAGAAAGGTACCGAATAATGATTTATTATTGATTTTTTCTATCATCGATCATGTATATTTAATTATTAAAGTAAATAACAACACTTCTGTTACAGCACATATGTACTGTTTACTGAGCGGACAGTGTCGACGCTAATCGGGTTACATGCAATAAGTATTATAAATGTACATTGTATTTTATAAAAAGAAATATTAGAAATAAATTATTTACTCTAAGAGAATTCTTTAAAATTACAAAAATCTTTAAATTTCATTATCATTTAATGCTGTTAGCAAATCTAATCATCTGCTAGAAAAGTTCAGGTAATAATAATAATCGGATGATTTGTATAGCGCCGTTTTTGTGAAAAATCATTTCAGGGGCGCTGTACAAATATTACTTGCTATTATCTATCTCTAATTATGTACAAACAGATACAGAAAAACATACTTACCTTCAGCTGGCAGGTCGCTTCAGATAAACACAGTTTTATTTGACAATTTAAGCTTAAATACGAAATGATTCTTACAGTTGCTACTTTATCCTCCTTTTCTATTGATGTTACATTTATTACAAGATTAGTGGCAGAAGAAGAGTTGGTATTTATTTGAAATATTTATAATTTTTAGCATTGGAAAATATTTATATTTATGGCCTTAAAAAGTCTAAGAAGTTTTTAATAGATATTTACTTTTTTTTACACATTTAGTTATTTACAGTGTTGTGACGCATTTGCGCACCGGTTCGTGAAAAATGGACTTATTCTATAAGTGACTTTAGGTAAGCACTAACCGGCTAGCCTAGCTAAGCAATTTACGTGTGCATTTCTTCAATTTATGGATATGATTGTCTGAAAAGATGAGTTTTAAGTTTAGTTCTGAATTCTGTCGAGTATTTGAAAATTCTTAAATCATGCGGCAGTTCATTTCAGGCTCTAGGTCATGATACTCCGAAAGCACGATCAAACTTAGTATTAGGTGTGCGCTTTGGTTCCTTCCTTTGGATAGCTGATGACGCTGCCGATCTAAGGGTGGACTGCCGTGAATTGGTATTTTCAGGAATACACAGTTCTGATAAGTAAGCCGGAGCCATTCCGTTAAGTGACTTAAATACCATCCAGCAGAGCTTGAACTGGATTCTTTCAGGACATTTGAGCCAGCGGAGATTTTTGAGATGTTCTGAAATGTGGGAATATTTAGATACGCCGGTGATAACGTCTTGTTAACGTACCTACCAATTTTCTGTTAGCGATACATTTTTTTAAAATTTTTAATACTCTCTCGTGCTCTTCACCTTTTCATTTTCTTCATTTTCCTATTCGACTTTTGGTTTTGGTGGTTGTAACAAGAAAACATATTATTGCAAAGAGTGAACTTCGTTTTAATCGCCTTCAGGTTTCATTACTTTACCGTAACTTAACGTCGCAATATATTGTTTAATAAAAAGAAACATTTACCTACTTTTATAATTAATTAATGTTTTCGTGACATGTTTGAGATGCCTTTGACAAAATAAATATGGGGATACAATAAAAAAGCAGTAGTAATCACTTTAGTAACAGGAATTTTAAAACTTACGTTTGTTGTCTTGTTTATTTTAAATTTAGAGGGATGGCTCCAAACAATGAATCGCATTCCAAGTGCGAATCTTTTGTAATTTACTTAAATAAGAAAATTTGTCCCTACGACACAACAGGGTGACCTAACTTTTGTGATCCTTTTAATTTTGCTTCCACTCTGACTGAAAATTAAGATGTTTTATTTCCATTGCAGTTTAACCTTCTTCAAATAACCTCCTGTACTTTTAAAGACTTTCTACAAATTTCACACTTGTGAAAAATTATATCCAGTGTCCGATTCTGTTTAAAGATATATAATCTATATAAATGTTTAAAACTTAGGTTTGGATAAAAAAAGTAAAACTAAATTCAATAGGCTTCTTAAATCGTTTAATTTGAATGGTTCGTGCTGTTATCAGATACAAAACGGATTTAAAAAATATTTTTAATACCAAACGTTCAGTGATACAATAATCATTTTCTGAAAAAATTATAAAATAGAAACCAAAACGGTGACCGGAATAATGATTCAGTTTTGTATTTTTCAATTATTCATGATTATTGTTTTCGCAACAATAACATTTAGCTGTCACTTGTTGTTTCGTTTTGTTCGTTATTACATTTGTCCAAAAACCAATTATATTCTGTTCCCTGTCTAAAAAAAGTATTGTGTTGTTACTTGAGGATTCTTCTTCCCTCTGGTCATCCAGGAGCCAATTTTCGCGGCTGATTGTCAGATATTTATGCACTTTTCTACCAAGCAGTCACTTTCCATATCACGCTTATCGTTCTTTTGTGTTTGTAAAGAATGAAGGATATTTCTGAAAAGGTAACTTCAGGACTCCCTTGAAAGCCTCCAGATCTCCCTCCTGACCTCTCAGATGATGAAACTTCCGTAATTTCAGACAGTGAATCCATCATACTAAATTCCTCCAAAAAAAGGAAGTTTAGTAATTCTCCGAAAATATCCCCTTCAACTTATCAGTCCCCAGCCCCAGAAGCACTTCCATCATCTTCTACAACTAATTTAAACTCTGTTCATTCCCGTGGCTCATATATTGTGTACGCCCAAACAACCGAGCAAGGAAAAACTATTCACCCTCTTGAGTTTGGTAAATTTCTAACAAATAGCAAGAATCTTTCTACCAAGCCCAGAGGTGTAACAGCCGAGGGTCGTTTCAAATATTAAACATATTTACATTATATCAAATTCCAAAATCAAACCGTATGGGCCTGGTCAGAGGGATCTCGCCTGATCTTTCCATCCCAGAAATTTGATTCGCTTTCACAACCCCCCAACATATTGACAATCCCATAAAAGCCAGAAAATGAATTAAAAGGACTACTCCAAGGAAAAAAAAACCTGAAACCTTCCCAATCTGTCGTCATTACCTTTGAAGGACAGTCTCTTCCCTCGCACATATATTTATTTTTCAACTCATCACCGGTTGAAATTTACACTTGCTCCACCACTCGATGTTTCAATTGCTTCCGTTTTGGTCATGCAGATCTCCGACCAGATTTTTTAAATGTGGAGACAGCCACCCTGCTAACCAATGTCTTCTTTATCTCAAGCTAAATGTTTCAACTTTTCCGGTTCTCATACAGCCATCAACTCTTCTTTAAATTTTCTATGGCCCCTCAGAATTTATCTTTGATCACTTTCCGTTCACCCTCACTTATCAAGAATCTTTTCAATCAGGTAAGTCCCATATTTCAACAAAGATCAAAAGAAAGACACATTTTTTGACTCCATACTATTATTAAGCAGGGGTGTGTGAGTTGGGGTCTGTTTATGTGCACTGGGCACTTCCACGCACTTCCTTTCGGAATCAGCTGCGATTCTTGTGAGAGCAAGGGGTTAGGTTGTTTACTTTTATTTCAACTAAACTTATAATAAACAAATGAACAGTAATAAATAAATGTTCGTTTGTGGTTTAGATAATTTATCAGCGAGAAAAATAGAATAGAATTTCAAAGAAAAAGTTAAATTTTAGTTCTCCAATATTGTAAATAAATATAACCGTTTTGGAATATCGGACAGAGCTGCTGCAGCGATCACTTCTACTGTTTTTCACGATTCAATCAGAAGTTAAAGTAATAGAGAAATCGCAAAGAAAAAAAGTACACCAGGAAATATTGGCTAAGAATCGATTAATTAATTTTCCGGTTTAATACTTTGAAACTTTGACGGCAGAAAGGATAAAAAGTCGATAAAGTGTGCAAAAGAATACCGACAAGAATTTGTAGGAGGACAAGCAATCAGAGAACTAGACTCCATGTATGTTGGCCACGTTGTCCCAAGTCAGGGGATGGATAAGGGCATAGTATGTTACTTTCAATATATAAGTTCCTGACTTCTCGGAAAATTTTCGGCAGCAGATGACTGCGATGGTACATTAACAAATACCGGAAAACTCGGCGGTGTTACGTTTCTTTATAACTATTGGGTCAGCTTCCTACGCAGGCACCATTGAAAAATTACTAGAAGAGTGCGAAAAACGTCCCATTGTGAAGTATATTAAGATAGACCGGGTTTTGCGGGATATTCATAATGTTAAATACCAAAGCGGTGGTCAACGTCACTTATGATACCACCAGATCTATCATTACAAGTGGCGAATATTCGTCTGATTTAGCAAAGAGATTCCCAGGAAATATGTCACATGTTAGATGGTAGACAAAAGCCAACAGGATATTATGCCTATGTATTTCCCTCGCCAAACCTCCTAAAAATCTTAAGCATCAAACGACGTTTGTTATGCGCCTTTTTGGTTTCAAATTAAAAACCATCCTTGTAAAGGTGGTTTTAGTTATTTTTTAAAAATAGTTTCAAGTTCTCCTATTCGTACTAAAAAAGTAATCAATGCTGTTATTAAATTCGGGAAACATTATTTTGTCGATGTTGTAAGATGCTGAAAACATACTCGTATTCGTGAACTTTCCATTGGAAGAATATTAAAAGCAAAGATAAACTGGGCGCATCCCTCAAGTTAAAATTACTCTTATTGCCAACTCATAAACTGATCTCATAGATTGGCAACGATAGTATTTTCAGCCTCCTGTCCTTCGAGACGTCACGGATGAAAAGTGAAATCAAGAGGCAATGATGAAATATCATTTTCAGGATTCTCATGTCATATTCAGGCCGTAAAAATTAAGATAGTGTTCGATACATTTATGCGATAAAAATTCTATAGGTCTCAAAGCGAAATTAGAATATCATAATTTGATTAGAAAATTTAAAAGCAAATGGGATTTTAAAGAGTTTTCTGACTAACATTATATTTTTTTTGTTCAAGTGTACCATTTTTTGAATAGATTATAATTTTGTCCCTTCTTGCTTGTTCTGCTATAATACACAAAGAGTTTTCTCATGTTTTCGTACAAGGGAACTATCAATAATTAAAAAAAAAAAATTTTAAGTCCTCTAGGTCATGCGTTCATAAAAAAACGTCATCTACATATATTTTCCAAAAATAAACATATTTTAAAAATAAAACAGAACCATTAAAAATCTTATTCTCTAAAATGTTTAATAATATATCAGCTACTAAAGTGCTAATACTAGATTGAATACCCATTGCTAAGTCACCCTTTTGATTAAAAATAATATTAACAAATTGAATTTCTTGTTTTTTTAAAACAACATTAAATAATTTATATAAATCCTGTGACAAAGATATATTCGAAGAATTAAAAAAATAAATTATTAATTGCAATTTTACATTCATCCAGCGGAACAAACACTACGTAATAAATTTAATATTTTAGGAATTAGAAAAACTGTCAATAGTCAATTAAATATTATTAATAATCAACTGTTTTTTTTTCAATAGATCTATTTTTTTACATTAATAACCATATTTAGAATATAATTATTATAATATTTAATAATAATAATAACTATTATTATCTTATAATTTTTTACGCCCTGTTATTTTCTTGATTATATTTATAATAATAATAATTTCTTTTTTTAAATCTCTAATATAAATGTATTGTAATTTTTTATTTTATTATTCTTACATTTTTAATTACCTACTTTCATCACCTCTTCTTAATTTTTGTTTGTCTATTTGTTCATTATTTTTTCTTCGAAAGATATGTGTCCGGTCAGTGGCTGAGTTGGAATCACGTCTGGGTCTCATACAGGCATCGTGTGTTCAATTCCTCAGCTGTCTAAGTCCTCTATCACGACACAAGCAACAGCTTTCTGTGATGGTAGTAGGAGATTTTCAAATACTGTCAGGTTATTTGTAACGAGGGAATAATTGTCTTTCTTAAAAAAATAAAAAAATTAAATGTATTTTGAGGCGTCATTATTGAAATAATGAACAAGTAGATCTTGTAGATATTTAAAACATTGGTATAAACAAAGTTTTTCTTATTAATATTGACGCCACAAAATAATTACACATCTTTCGGAGAATTTATTTTTATTTTTATTTATTTTAGGAAATATTTTGTTAAAATGACTATTTAATATATATGAATATCAGCATGTTTCGGAAGTGAATATGTATCCTGGTGAGGAAAGCTTCGCTTCTAAAACATGTTGATATTTACATATTAAATAGTGATTTAAACAAAATATTTCCTATTTGTAAAAAGCATTAACTTTGTGGCTCGCCATAATTTACAATAAAAAACACATAAATTTGTTGTAGACCACTTTTATTTTATCAAAACTCTACCGGTTTCGGAAGCACCCTTCCTTTATCAGGAGAATATTAAAACTAACTTATGATATAAAATATTGACAAGACATATAAATTTTTTTTTTAGGTGTTGGAGTGGGGGGTAAGCAAATGGGTAGGGGTAATTGTAGGATTTCCGGGAAGAATAGAGCGATTTATTGTAAAAATATTAAGAATGGGACTAAAAGATAAGTGAATTTGGTTATTTAAAATACTAGCATTATTATTAAGGGATTTTCTAATTTCGAGTGCTTCTAAGTTATCCAATTTTTTGCTTTTATTGTTACGGTGAAGAATTGTAACCCCTGTGTCCTTGTTAAAAGTGTGATCTTTAGAAATTAGATGATTGGCAAATTCCGAGAAGTTATTATTATTTAAGCATCTTAAATGTTCTGTGACTCTAATATTTATATTTCTAGTTGTTTTACCTATGTAGAACGATGGACAATCATTACAACATAGTTGGTAAATACCTGAGTGGCTTAATTTATGATTGTCCATCGTTCTACATAGGTAAAACAACTAGAAATATAAATATTAGAGTCACAGAACATTTAAGATGCTTAAATAATAATAACTTCTCAGAATTTGCCAATCATCTAATTTCTAAAGATCACACTTTTAACAAGGACACAGGGGTTACAATTCTTCACCGTAACAATAAAAGCAAAAAATTGGATAACTTAGAAGCACTCGAAATTAGAAAATCCCTTAATAATAATGCTAGTATTTTAAATAACCAAATTAACTTATCTTTTAGTCCCATTCTGAACATTTTCCCAATAAATCGCTCTGTTCTTCCCGGAAATCCTACAATTACCCCTACCCACTTGCTTACCCCCCACTCCAACACCTAAAATTTATATGTCTTGTCAATATTCAATATCACAAGTTAGTTTTAATATTCTCCTGATGAAGGAAGGGTGCTTCCGAAACCGGTAGAGTTTTGATAAAATAAAAGTGGTCTACAACAAATTTATGTGTTTTTTATTGTAAAATATTTCCTTTTCATTTCTTGAAAAAGACACCAAAAAGTGATTTTATATTTATCGAAGAAGTTGTTTATTGAGATTATGTTTAAAGTTGTGAGGGACTGAGTTAAATAAGTCGAACTCACTGTATAAAGTGTTAAAAATGAGTGAAGAGCGGTTAATAGAGGTGTTTTGTTTTGAGTTAGTGTTGCATTGAGAGAGGCTTAGTGCGTGGCGTTATACGACTATCCGGAGGTTATCATGAACCGTGTTTTTGTTCCAGAGCAGCATAATGGGTCCCAGGAGCTGCGAGATAGCGGGCGCTCGGCGTGGGCGGATGGGCGCGGGGGTGCAGTGGCGGGGGCGGGGGTGCCGGGCGCCACGGGGGCGGGGGGCGCCGTGGAGGCCGGGGCGCGCTCCGTGGGCACGCCGCCCGACGGCAAGTTCCACATGCAGAACAACAGCCACGTCAAGTTCGAGGCACCTAAGGTTCCCGTTGTTTTCGTACTCGGTTAGTATATATTCTACATACACCACTTACTTAAACTACAATATATTAGTACTATTTTATAATTAAAAGTGCGATGTTTGGTAAGTAATAATAATAATAATAATAATATTTATTTGAAACACACATTATTTTACAGAAATATTTAAGAAGACTTTGACTGTCCAACTAGGAACAAATCCCGTTTTAGGACAGTCAAATTGAAAAGTTTAGTTCATTTTAATATATGGTACATATACGAGTACTTGAGAGAATATAAAAGAATTCATAAAATAAATTTGTGAAAAAAAAAACATATATTGTGTTTTTTTTTAAAGTATGTTGCATTTTTTTTTAAATTTATTGTACTGTATTGTAGGGTAATAATGAATTACATATGAGATATAAAAGTTTAAAATATAAAGTATAAAAGTTTAAAGTATAATAGTTTAAGTATGATATGCATTTTATAAATTTATTGTAGGGAAAGAGTGAATTACATGAGATGTAAAATTTTAAAGTAAAAAGAATAAAAGTTTAAAGTATAAAAAACTAAAGTATGATATGCATTTTTTAAATTAGTGAGATCAATGATGGATTACAAATGAGATCTAGACGTTTAAAATATAAAGTATAAAAGTTTAAAGAATATAAGTTAAAGGTGTGATATGCATTTTTTAATTTACTGTAGAGAAATAATGAATTACATATGAGATCTAAAAGTGTAAAGTATGAAGTATAAACGTTTAAAGTGTACAAGATTAAAGTATGGTATGCATATATGTTTTTTTTATTTAGTATTTAGTAATAATGAATTACATATGAAGGTTTTATTGAAATTGTACATATCTATTAATGAGCATATGTTCGCTTTTGACCCTCCCTAAATCTAGAAGCCATACATTGATCAGTTTACGCAGGACGTTTGTACTTTTCATTTTCCATGTATCGGGTATTATGTTGAACAATTTTGGTCCTAAGTATGAAAATTGTCTTTGAGCAAGGGATGTCATGGTTTTTTTTGAAACTATTGGATTACTTCTTGAGTGTCTGGTGTCGTGATAGTGATCGATAGACGGGTAGTGGTGACGTTGTTTATGTGTGTGTAATACAATTTTCCTGATATACAGTTGTCTGACATCAAGAACTTGCATTTCTTTGAATAATTCATCACTGGGGTACCTGAAGGGTTTTTTTAAGAATGACTCTTATTAGGGATTTCTGCGCTTTTGCCAGGGGTTCCAAAATTGTTTTGGCACAACCGCCCCATCCCAAGGATGCATATTCGAGTAAAGAATTACACATGGCATAATATATTGATTTTAGATCTTTTACATATAGAATATTTCTAATAGTCATGAAAAGGTGAGTGAGTTTTCTGACTTTTGTGGCAGTTGAGTTGACGTGTTCATCCCATCTCAGGAATTTGTCAATCATGATTCCTAAATATTTTAAACTATCCACGCATTCTAAGTTATTGCAAGTACAAGTATTTATTTCATTGCAAATGTGAGCAATAATGTTTAGCATTTCTTTGGGTTATCCCGCTTGCGTTGCACTGAAACGTATGAATTTGGTTTTATCCGTATTGAGCGTAAGGAGGTTATTGTCTAACCATTGCATAACCTTGTTTATACCAATTTCTGCTTTTGCCTTCATAAATCAAGACTGTATCATCAGCAAAGGTGATGATGTGATCGGCAAGGTTACTGTTACATGGGTCATTGATGTATATATTGAACAAAATAAGCCCTAAAGTACTTCCTTGTGGTACACCAAATAAAATATTGGCTGGATTGCTTAGAGTATCATTGATATTAACCTAGCAATTTAAATAGTTGTCCCTGTATACCGATTAGCTGTAATTTTTTCAAAAGAATTTTATGCGAGATGGTGTCAAAAGCTTTAGCTAAATCCAGAAAGATCGCGATGCATTTAATTCCTCCGTCGATATTATTGGAGACGATTTTTGTCAGTTTAGCAATAAAAAATGGCAATGAACAGTACACAATGTTAGTATTATTGCATTTGTGGAAGTTTTAGCCTTTCGGACCGGAATTAAAACTCTCATTGATTAAACTATTTGATGTTTGACGACACCTTGTTAAATTATTATTTTTTTTAAATAATTTTATCGATACTTTAGATGTTATTGTTTAGATGTTATTGTTTAGATGATATTGTTTAGATGTTATTGTTTAGATGTTATTGTTTAGATGATATTGTTTAGATGTTATTGTTCAGATGATATTGTTTAGATGTTATTGTTTAGATGTTATTGTTTAGATGTTATTGTTTAGATGATATTGTTTAGATGTTATTGTTTAGATGATATTGTTTAGATGTTATTGTTTAGATGTTATTGTTTAGATGTTATTGTTTAGATGTTATTGTTTAGATGTTATTGTTTAGATGTTATTGTTTAGATGTTATTGTTTAGATGATATTGTTTAGATGATATTGGGGTGATTTTTCCATAAAATGGCGCTATAGAAAACATCCAATTATTATTATTCCTACTTTTGAGGTGATTTTTCACAAAAACGGCGCTATGGAAATCATCCAATTATTATTATTATTATTTCATTTGAAATAATATTAGGTATGACGGCCTCCATGGTCGAAGGGTAAGGCTCTCGGCTACGAATCCGAAGGTCGCGGGTTCAAATCCCGGCGTGCGCAAGTTTATTTTATTTAATTAATTTCTGTTGTTTCACAATTAATTAATTAAAAAATAATATAGTATATTTGCACACGTTCCAGAGTGGAAGATACTGTCAGTATCGCCCTGGTGAAAGACCACCATTCAGAATTGAAACGTTGCTTGAAATGGCTTTTAGCCGTGTTTGGTGACCAGATCTGAATACCCAGGTATTTCCTCTTTTCCCCACCTTCCTCTCCCCCTTCTCCTTCCCTCCCTAATACCTTCAGCCTCACAACATTCCCCAATTGGGAATGCCATAGTCTCACTGGCTCCAGACGGTTGGGAGCAGTTGGGACTCTTGTGCGGTATTCATGTAAAAAAAAAAAAGGTATCTAAGGGCGCGTATCACTAAAAATGACAAATCATACACCATATACAAAAATACAACGTTGTATTATCATTTTTTTAAATTACATGAAAATTAAACAATAAAAACATACCTTCAAAGTTTTTGTTTATTTTTTGTGTTAATTCCCACAAAAAAAAACATCATGAAGGGTGCGGAAGTCGAGGTTAAATACAAATAACACCTATCAAAATATAAACATGCCTATCGCCCGACCGAGTAGATTAGATACAATTAAAAAAATAAATAAATAAACAGCCAATTCTCATTCGCTCTATTAAGTTTAATTTTTCTGTATGTATTTTCAAAATTACGTACGGTGCGAAAGGGTTAAAATCATATCGTCGCTGCATTTATAATATAGCTTATGTGCCGTTTCGTACATTCTGAGATGATCGACAAAAACTGCTTTAAAAAATAATTGCAGACTAGATTTGCAACTATTAAGCAAGCTTTCCACCTTAACCAATCTATTATTTTTAGCAAATCTAGTCTTTGCAAAGCAGTTTTACTCGATTATCTCAAAAGGAAGAAACAGCACATAAGCTATATTATATATGCAGCGACGTAAGAATAAGGTAGGCTCTAAAAAATTAAATAAAGGCTAAAAAAAAGCAGGCAACACACAGCACCCAAAGCAGCTTGAGGGGGAATAAATCCAGCAATTCATCATCCACTGATGTTTATAATGATGAAATTAAATGCTTAAATGTTGTTAAATGTTGTGTCCAAGTTTAATTTAATGTTTTCGTTTTTATAAAAATGGTGTTTATAAACTTTTTTTAACTGAAAATAAATAATAATTTAATGTTTTTCATATTATTTTTATTGGAAAAGTTTTCATTTAATGGGAACTGTCATTATTTTGCATAACGAATACAACCAGACAAGCTAAATGTATCTAAGTATAATACTACTTTTGAACAAAGAAGCTCTGAATTTTTAGCTGTAAAATTATACAAGAAACTCCCACTTAGTATCAAACAAAGTAATTCAATCAATAATGCATTAAATCTAGCAAAACTTGGCTTAAGGAATTAAGAGAAGAAGAACTGACTAATATTCTTAAAACAACATCATATAAGATACTGAAAAACCCTACCCAAACCTTGAAGTTGAAATATAGAAGTCGCTGAAACCCCCTTATTCAAAACCTAGTTCGCTTCAGCATGGGATCTTCTAGTGAGGAGGACTATGAGAAAAAATCTGTAATATATATTTATTTTTGTCAAAATTACATAGAAATAAAAAAAAAATGGTTTGCAAACAATAACCACCGATGTAGTAATATAATGACTTGATTGATCGAGCGTGTATTTTTGATAGTCGGATTTGAGGTTTACCGTGGCATGACACTATCATTTGTGACTTGGGAGAACACACGCAAATCAGTTTACCTGGATGGTTTTGGTTTCGGTAGGATTTCCCCTATTGAGTTATTTTGTACGTTTGCAGAAGAACTGTGCCCGAAGAATTTTGACTGATCTGTGTATTGTGTGCAGGAGGTCCTGGCAGCGGCAAGGTGACCCACTGCGACAACCTGATGCAGGAGAAGAAGGGGGTAGTGCACATCAACATGACGGACCTACTCCAGCAGTACGCAATAGGGAATGGTAAGAATAACCCCTTCACAACTTTTTAAAGGATACATTCTAAGTTCTTACATACAATTTGGCACTATAGAGATAATATTGCGAGCATCTGAAGTAGAACGATTGGCAGATGTGTGAGTGAACAGAATCCTGAATCCATTTGAAGTTCGATATATTGTTTTAAATTCAGTTGATTCGTTTACTACATGTTTATCATATGTAAATCTAAGGCCACGCGTGTTGGTTATATTATAATGGGAGCGTGGCACTTAGTCACTCGTTCAGAACACCAACAATATGAAAATACAGTGCTTTATTAACTACCATATATGAAATAGAAACCCGAGCGCACCTGTCAGTGAAAATCATTAAAAAAATCGTTAAATTGCTACAATAAATCTGACATCATCAAACAGTCACTATTGCTAGATGTATACACCACTGGCGTGCATTGCTCTGTGACTAATGTTAGACTGTGTGTAGTTTTTCAAGTTTGTCTATGAACTGTTCATTAAATATGGCATAGAATAAAGAACAACATAATAAATGTGATGTGGGAGCAATTCCTGTTCCAAAAGTCTATCTATTCAGGGCTATAATTTCAAAATAAATTTAAAAAAATATTTCGTATCAAATGGAATAGCAATATACAATGCAGACAGAGTAAGAGAGACAGATTGCAGTATTTGCTATATTTTCATTGGCTCTCCCGGGGCTAGAACTAAAAAGCACTACGTCAAAGGCTTCCGTTTAAATCCACGAGAAAGGCACTATAGCACTTGTAGCGTGTATTCTTTATTCTAAGAAAAAATGCCATTTTATTATTCGTTTAATTTGTGGCAACTTTTTAATTTTCTATCATCTTTTAATTTATTTTAGCGGTTCGTTTTTCTTGGGCTAGGCACAGCTTTTGAGCTTTTATGGACTGCACGCCACTGCTTTACATTATAGGTAGGTTTTAAAACAATAACTTTTTTTAAACATCGTAAGAAACTTCATGTCAATTGTGTGCCTTACCCTTTGTCAAAACATTTTAACTGAAGGGATATCGGCATGGGGTGGAGCTGCAGACACTATACGAGGTGTGTTCAAAAGAAACGGTGAATTTTGAATTTTCGTGGGCTGTGTAAATTCATTATCGATTTTTTTTTGTTATGTTGGTACACATATGTTTATCATATGTTAGTATTATCAGCCATTTTGGATTAGTGGTTTGTTTTTGACAACTGGAAAGGTTAGTCACGTTTTTGTGTGTTTCGATTTTTTTACTTTTGATAAAAATGGATTAAAGAATATGTATTAAATTTTGCGTTAAAAATGGAATAAAGTGCTCCAACGCACTTAAAATATTTACCGTGGCATCCGGCGAGTCTAAAAAAAAGTCTAACAATAACGAAAAGTCTAACGAGTCTAAAAAGAGTTTAAAAAAAGTGTTTATAAGTGGTACAAGCGCTTTACAGAAGGCCGAGAAGATGTTAATGACGATGAGCGTCCTGGAGTTGCAACCACGTCAACAAACGAAGAAAACACCGAAACAGTGAAGAAAATGGTTTTGGAAAAACGTCGAATCACTATTAGGGAAGTTGCAGAGGATGTTGGCATATCAATCGGCTCATGCCATGCCATTTTCTCGGATGTTTTGGGCATGAAACGTGTGGCAGCGAAGTTTGTTCCGAAATTGCTAAATTTTGTGCAAAAGCAACGTCGCATTAGTATCGCTCAGGAGTTGTTGAATGACGTCAACGACGATCCAGATTTGCTCAAGAGGGTCATAACTGGTGAAGAAATGTGGGTATATGGTTATGACGTCGAAACCATGGCCCAATCATCCCAATGAAAGCGGCCAGAAGAGCCAAGACCGAAAAAAGCACGCCAAGTTCGATCAAATGTGAAGGTTTTCCTCACTGTTTTCTTCGATTACAATGGCGTGGTGCATCATGGGTTCTTGCCAACAGGTCGTACGGTTAATAAGGAATACTACAAGGAAGTTATTCAACGTTTGCGTGAAGCAATACGGCTCAAACGATCGGAATTGTGGAAAAACAAATCATGGATTTTGCATCACGATAATGCACCAGCTCATTATTTGACCAAAAACAACACCGTAATCATGCCTCAACCATCTTATTCACCAGATTTTGCTCCCTGAGACTTTTTCCTATTCCCGAAACTGAAGAGACCAATGAAAGGAAAGTGTTTTGCCACAATTGATGAGATAAAGTCAGAATCGAAGAACGAGCTGATGGCCATATCGAAAAGCGCATTCCAGAAGTGCTTCGAGGAATGGAAGAAGCGCTGGCATAAGTGCATTATATCTGAGGGAGATTACTTTGAAGGGGAGAAAATGGATATTGATGAATAAATAAATACTTTTCGAAAAAATTCGAAATTCACCTTTTCTTTCGAACACACCTCGTATTAAGGCGCTAAACACATCTCACAAAACAATATTTAGAATCATGTTAAAAAAATTATCTAAATCATACGGAAAACGTATTAATTACAAACTATTTATTTAAAATATATATATAATAACCGCATTAAATCCTCACCTTCCCACATATTAATCTCACTCACAAAACAAAAGAGCTAAATCTATCAATTTGTACCCAACATTAAATCCAATTTTGCTCTTTATTTATCGTTAAGCAATTTCCAAAGCGAAATTTCAAGACCGCTTCGCACAGCGGAGACAAGGAGTATTGCCATTATTGCCAAGTCAAAAAATAAAAACTCGGTTAATACATTTTTTTCCGTCGGCCACACTACTGGTCCACCCGCTCGTCTGGAAGGCACTTAAGGCTGCTTTACTTTAGTTCAGAGTGTAGCATTCTCCAGAGTGGATCTCAGGTACGGCGGCCAGAGGACACCGTCTACGTTCTAATGATTGAGAAAATTTAAAAGAAATTCTTACGATTCCTCCAGATGGGAAAGTTCGATTTTTGCCCATACCTGTTTCTAACTGCATTTCTCTCAGGATTGCTGAGTATCTGCAGCCTAAGAAGGGATATGGCGTTACTTAGCTTATGGCTCATAAACTCTTGAATATTGTATTAATAATACCTGGCTGAAATATGATTTTACGTCCCTGGTTACACGTTATAACTACGTTATGTACCTACTTGTAATCTATTTAAAACTATGTTTATAGCTTTAACTAGCTGATGTGTATACGGCCTTGCTCGAGATTTTTTTTTTTTTTTAATTTGTGAATTCTTGCTTGTTGGGTGCCATAATTGATTTGACAGCGAAAGTAATGCCTTGTGACGACTATTATCTCTAAAATAAAGAAACAATTTGACAACTTTATTTCATTCCAAACATTTTTTTAAATATCTATAAATAAAAAAGTTCTTAAGTAGGTTAAGTAGGTATTTGTGTTTTCTATTTAAAAAATATTCTGCCCTAACAAACCTTCTTATTTTGAATATGTAATCGGTGGGTAACCAGAGTGGCATATCTATGGGCCAACCTCAATGCAACATGGCGGGTTCAATGTTTTTTTTATTCTGATTTTAAAACATTTTACCAACAGTTTTAGATATTGGATTTCGTTCAAAACCTTCCTCTAAACCTTCCCGGCACTAATAAGAACAAACTATGCTATTTTCAGCGAAAAGAGTAGAGTATTTTCGAAAAAATCGAGGACAAACAGACAGACAGACAAATATTCATTTGGTATATATATATAGATAGATTACCTATATCGCATATAATTATGTTAACTGTATTTTAATGATTTTTTAATCGTTTTGCAATGTATTGGTGTGTATTACTGTTTTTGCAGAATATATAAATAGCGTTTTCAATTTTTAAATATATATTTTGTATTAGAAGAATCATGATCTTACCGCTATTCCTCAGTAATCACAGCAGTAGCTGCCTAGTAGGGCTCATAGGGAATCATGGTGTTCAAAACACTGCAGCACAATACTTCATTACATATACCAGTATATAACAATAAAATCGATAAATCATGCTAATTATTAATTTTCCACTGCTGATGATACGTACTATGAGTAAAGTGTGACAATATGCAGCTTTACATCAGTTAACTTAAACCGTGTCAGTCGTGGGAGGGGAGGGTGGAGGGGAATATAGGAGTGGGATAAAGGTACAGAGGACAAGAGTAGACGGAAAGGTGGTTTGAGTTATCTAGTTTGAGAGCGGTCGTGTAATGGATTTTAATTTAATATCACGTATAGTTAAGTTAAAAATGTCAATGTGATAATAATGTAAGTTGAATGAATATGTAGATCTGTAGATAGAGAGTTTTGTTTGGAATTGGTTCTACAATGAGGGATAGAACAAGCACGATTGGGGATATGAGATAACAGGCGTTTGAGAAGATCAGAGCTATCTCAACTAAGTTGCGTGCGTTTTTAGATAACATTATTATAATATCTACGTCCAATTTGATAATGAATATTGCTTCTATTTAAAAAGGGGTTCTTTCCGTTTAAAAATACGTTCTCTTTCGCGATATATATAGCTATGTCGGTATTCTCGTATTCCAGTACAGAAGTGGGCATTGCTCCGAGGAGCGTTTGACATTGAGCCTTCGTGTTGTTCATGAGACATGACAGGAAAACGCTTGACCTCGCCAGGCCGCGGTGCATCCGTGAACGCTTTAAAACGTTTATTTCGCTTCATGTTTTCTACTATGCTTCCGTTTCAAAATCACTATAGAAATAGACTGATTCAAAAGATATTTCGATTAAGGAGCTTGTTTTCTGACTTCGTGTTTTGATTTTTTTATTTTTTTTATTATGGCAAGAAAACAGTACATTTGTTACAGTAAAAAACAAATAATTTACAAAGTAGGTGCCCACAATATGTTTTCTTGTAATTTCTGTATTAATTGTTCTTGTATTTAATTCGTAGAACTCCATTTGATTTTTTTTTAATATAATGTAAATCTAATTTAATAATGTTATGCAAGTATTTTTAGTTTTTTATTATTGTGACAGCTATTTCGGCGTTCAAGGCCATTCTCAAACTGCGGTTAATCCACATTGTGACGACTTATTTATATGATTTTATTCACTCCCACCCCATTCAAATTTGGACGGATTTTTAAAATTAATAATAATTTATTATCGGTAAAATCGATTTAGTCAAAAAATAATTAAAATTCTCTATTCTTTGAAGTTTTTACATTTATAATGTGTTTCCCCGTATTTAAATGATAATGTTTTCTTAATTGATTTATTTAAATGTGTTATATTGTTTTGATAATGTGAACATACTGAGAATTAGTGAATATATACTATAAATACTTGCAGAACTTAATAATAACATTATTAAATTTGATTACATTAAATTTAAATAAAAAAATCTGATTTATACTTGTATTTACCGGGTGACATGTCTATTATGTGTAATGTATAAGTGTGTGTGTGTGTACGTGTGAATATGTTTGTAGGTATGAGAAGTGGTGATCTACATATTATAGAAGTGATGCCATACGTATGCGCATTGAGCAGTTTATATTATTGCCAAGATGCTCCTTTTAAATGTGGCCAGTGAATCCGAAAAAATATCAATGTTTGAATTATTTAACAATATTATTGAATGAATGAAGAGCACGGTTAATTGGTGAATTTGCGGCTGCATTGTTTTGTAACTATGCGTGTGGAATAGTGCTGTATGGCGGGTACGTCTCAGAGGTAAGTTGAAATTAATAAGGGACAGAAGCTCGGTGCAGTCGATATTATTATTTAGAATTACATGTAAAAATGTTAAATCAGCTACTGTACGCCTTTGTTGCAAAGATTGAAAGGTACATTGAAAGTTGTTGTTGAATTTGTAGGTAATATAAATATCTTTAGAATGCGTTCTATACTGTCAATGCATGATTTATACTGAGGATTCCAAATTGGTGAGGCATATTCCAGTGGACTCCTTACCAGTGAAAAATATAACATTTTGATTGTTACAACACTTTAACACTTTGCTTACGCGTAAAACAAAAGCAAGCTTTTGTATGACCTGTGAACGATTGAATCAATGTGATTATTAACTATAAGTTTGCTATCGAGGAAAACGACAAGATCTTTACATTCTGTTTAAGAGATGACAGGTTGTGGAGTGAATAAGAAAACTTTATTAAATTAAATTATAATTTCTTGAAAAGATTGGTATTCAGTTTATGGCGTCATTATTAATAAATTGATTAAAAAATTACTTTGTATTCACTACTTTATTAATATATTGTACTCAGATGTCAGCATGTTTCGAAAGCGATGCTTTCTTCATCAGTAATATATGTGTTGCTAAATAATAAAGTGGCGAATGCAAAGTAATTTTATAATTAATTTACTTAATTAATGTTTACTTCTGGTATTCATGTTTGCTTATGTTTTGACAATGATTTGTACTTATTCTTTTGTGTTTCACTTGTCAGTGAAAATTTACTTGATACACACTCACAGGTGGCACTAATTTAAATATTATATTAAAAACACGTTTCTTGAAGAACTTGAACCTACAATAACAATTTATTCAACTTCATGGTCCGTATCTACACCCGGCAACAAACAATCAATTTCAATATTTAAAAGCATTAGTGCTAAAAGTGTTTTATTCTAAAATATTTAAACTAGCGCCATCAGTGAGCTCATATTACGTTTCGACTACCCTTAATAATTGATTGTATATAATTTTTTTCCCATGTGTCAATTATATATTATAGTGTTCAGTAACATGTGTACGCACTTGAGATTCTAATTACAATTCATTCATTTATTCAAATCGATTATTCCGCGTCATAATAACACTGTACTGGTATTATGTTTTACTACAAGTCGGTCAAGATAAAATCATTGAGTATTCACTTTTAACCTTTAAATGAGTGATATTTTATTTTATCTTAATGACGTACTGTTTAAATCTGATAAGTCATTGTTGGAGATGCTGTGTGATCGAATCGAATCATAAAACAAACATTTGTCGAAAGGATCAATATCGTGACAATAGATCTTCCATTGAATTACCGGTAGATCGAAGAGGTATATTCTAAAAAGAAGAATCCGCACGTTGACATAGCGGTGTCTGATCTGAACGGCTTGCCTTTTTGCGCAGTCGAGAATTATGTTACTTAGATATTGCTGTAATTGATTGTTTTTTAGGTATAAAAAATTTCCGCAAACATTACATTAGCTTTCAGAGGCCAATTTAAAATCCCGAAGGCCAGCAAACCTTAAGTCATTAATGAGAAAGCGCTTATAATTTGAAATTCCTCAGTCGCCTTCCATAGGCAATATCAACCGCCTGTACGGTCATTTATGGGCAAAAATCGTTAACGGTGAATATTTCATGTCCTGAACTAGAGCCCGACTCCATGTCGCGTAACGCGTGCAGAATGGAAATGTAATTGGCATTCGGTACCTAACTAGCATATTTTGGGTTTGTAGATAAGTCCCGTTTGGGAGAAATATTAAAATGATTCCGCACAAAAATCGCAATCGCTCGGAACCCATGAAACTAGGGCATACGTAGGAGATTATCAAACAGGTAATAATTCTTTACAGATTGGAGTACATCCTTTGTTCTATATAGTAACTGTCAAACCCACACCAAACACCGTACACTGGCGAACAACGAAGTGTCGATTAAGGAAGGGATTCTTGGATGGTTTGGACATGCAGACGTGCTGGTAGATGGAAGATTAACGCAGTGACGTCACGGGAAAACTTTGCTAATTGCGTGAATCTATTAATTACTTAAGAGGAACGGCTGCGCGGCCCGTTTCTTACAAAACTTAATTTTGGATTTAAGGCCAAAATACCCACCCAAACTGAACATTATTTATTTTTTAAATTAAAGGTTTATTAAATGTCTAGTACGGATTAGATGTATTTTATTATTTTTGTTTTAATTTATGAAATATAGGGTATTCAATAAATCATTTTTTAATGATTTTAGAGGTAAATTTGAAAATTATTTGCGGATTTACGTTAATTATTTTTTTTTAAATTGTCATATTTGCTTTGTAAATGTGATTACATAAAATTAAATTAAATTAAATTAAACATCTTTAAACAAACGTTTTTTTAGGGTCGATATTTCTAATTATTTGTGTTCTAACGTAAATATGTCGTTTTTAATTCATAGTTAAATCCATCATTGTACTTATTTTATCACTTTTATTTTATTTATTTTTTGATTTTTTTAAATATTCATAGTAAACGGGGTTTTTTTAAATCGCCATTAGCCCCCACATAATTGGTAAAGTTGCCAATGAAATCTCGAAAATTCGTTTTCTTTAATTGCTTTTATTTTGTAAGTTCAAACAAAAAGTCAAAAAATACTTCTAATCCGTACTAGATATTTGCTATACCCTTTGATGAAAAAAATCATTCGGTTTAGGTGAGTATTTTGGCCTCAAATCCAAAATAAAATTTTATATGAAATAGGCAGAACAGCGGTTCCTCTTAAGTCTTCATAATAATAGTACAGATATTTAAGAAATATATATTCCATTATTTTTCTAATGTTACATACTGCAATTAAGTTCCGTTGAACTGACAGGTATCAAACTTTGACAAGAAGCAATCACTTTGTGGTTAGACATAATTAAATTTGAAATAAAAATACATTTTTGTTTTAACATCTCTTCAATGCATACATAAACCAACCGGTTTCGGTTCAGCGAGAACCTTCTTAATATTGCGTTATTATTTTAATCATAGACTATGATATTATTAGAAAAAAAAAACAAAAAATAATAACAAAATCCTTTCACTCCAGTTGCCTTTAGCTTTTTATAATTCATTTTCTGACTATAGTTTCGAAGACCCTTTTGAAATCCAGAAAAAACAGCGATTACATCTTTATTTTCATCATTTTCCTCTATTGATTAATTTATAATAATATATCGTGTCGTTTCACAAGAATTTATTTTTTCTAAATCCAGATTATTCACCACACAATATTTTATTTTCTTCTATACGAGTATATCTAGGTAATTGCTCTTTTGCAACTATTTCCAGAATTTTTTCGAATTTACGTAACATATTTATGGCTGTAAATTCTTCACATTGTTTGTGTTCTTTATTTTGGGATTTGGTATTACCGTCGATATTTTCTTATGGGGGAAGACTTCTGTTGTAAATGATTATTTAATAATGCTCAACAATATATTTCCAATAATAGGCTGAGCATCTTGTATAATATTGCTGGATATTCCATCCGGGCTGCATTTAGCTTTTAAATTTTTAATATTTTTTTATGTTGCAATTCGTTTATTTCTATAATTTAAAGATGCAATTCCCTATTTCTATGCGGAATTACATTATCGTTTTCCTCTCGTCGTCTCATCTCGTTTTTCCCAATCCGCGTTCTTAAATTCTATATGTGGATATTCTCATTCATTTCTTCCACACTTCTTATAAAGCATTTGTTAATTTTACTGGTGAGATTGGGTCTGTCTATTCCGGGAGGAAATAGTATGTTTTTATCATTTTTAGTTACATTTTTACAGTAGGTCACATTTTCTTTGGATCTCCATTTTCAGTCTCGATTTTTATCTGAAATCATTCATTTTTTGTATTTTTTCATTTCAATTGATTTTTTGATTCTATAACATACAAGGTGTGTTCAAAAGAAAAGGTGAATTTTTAATTTTCGCGGGCTGTGCAGATTCGATTATCGATTTTTTTTGTTATGTTTGTATACATATGTTTATCATATGTTAGCATTATCAGCCATTTTGGATCGGTGGTTTGTTTTGACAACTGGAAAGGTTAGTCACGTTTTTGGGTGTTCTTCGATTTTTTTATTTAAGTTCGTTTTCTGAGGCATCATCAGTCCGATTGAAGTAAAATTTTAGATTCGCTTTATTTTCTACGTCCTCATCAGCATTTCTTCAAAAAAAAAATCGGTAATCGAATGTACACAGCCCGCGAAAATTCAAAATTCACCTTTTCTTTTGAACACACCTCGTATCCTATATTCGTGGACGAAATTGTTTAATTTATAGTCTGCTCACGACAGCTTTAAGCCGTGTATGAGTATCCAGTTTAAACAGTCAATAGTTAGCACAGATATGCGAATTCTGTAACTAGTTCAATATCCTGACATGAGCATAGCTGTATTACAGAATTGTGGATGCAATTAAAAATGTGAAAAACAATTTTCGGTGATGTTGGCATGAGGAGATCTGATGTGCATTAGCTTGGTTTTTTGGCAGTTCATTATTAATCCTACATCATGAGACAACTTTTGAAAAGTGACAAGTTCTTTTTGCAGTAAAATATTAGCCGTCGATAAATCTTCATAACTAAGAATATAATTACTAATGTTGTATCACAAGCATGAACATAATGCTTTACACGAGGATAAAAACAATTTCATTACAGTGCGTGAAATACGAGTATATAATATTCAAGGTAGGGCCTAGTATATGGGCCCATGTCGTCCGCCCGCATAAATATTTTTAATGTGCTATAATGGTCTAAAATTTTTATACTAATTTTTCTGATTTCGAAATAATCTACAAATTATTTGTGCATATTTCCTAAATTCCAATTTCTTCAGGAATTTACTATTACTCTATTACTTTAATTAGATACATTTTCATAGCCAACAACATAATATTGCATAATAACTAATAACAATGGGATAATCTGAACCTTAAAGGAGAATATAGCAAATTGAATAAAAAGCTACTTAAAAAATCGCCCACACTATGTCAACATAATTAACATAATATTGATGAAGAAACATCTGAATGTGGATTTCCACAAGGTACGCTACTCGGTCCAATATTATTCATTTTATATGTAAACGGAATATTCCTGTAACTTCATGGTAGTACAACCTCTTACACAGATGATACAGTGCTCATTGAAACAGTCAAACAAAAAGCAGCAGAAGACATACGAGTATTTAATTATTGGATTTACATAAAGCTACTATCCCTAAATAGCGAAAAACTGATATTATAACATTTGCAATAAGATCAGACGATGTTCCTCACAATTTTGACATTATTATACATGACAAATTTGAGGTACATGGGTAATAAAAATAGCTCTACAATAAACTGGTCTACATTAAAAAAATTCAAATAAAATTAAATACTCCAAGGAAAAATGAACATCTGTCTACCACGCTGTACTACAATCAAAACGAGAATAACAGCTGGGGATACAAAAATAATCTACTCCCTGTTGAAATTGTGCAACGTTAGTTATATTTTTTTGAACAAGGATTATCCAACACTATTTTTGAAGAATTTAATGTTTTAAAAATTAATGGTCTGGTCAGAAATGAAAAACAAAGAAGAAAAAGAAAATCATAGTTTCTTAACTGAAAATCGTACACGTCAAAAACGCGTATTTCTATCATAGAATTGTAACACCTCATTGACACCACAACATCAATACGCATACATATGTAGGGAAAACATACTTCAACAGTCTACGGGAATATATCAGAACAATTGAAGACAATGACTAGTAAAGGAAATTAAATATTTATTCATATCTTACACATCACAACATCAACACCATTCAATATTATTCATATCTTACACATCACAACATCAACACCATGCAATATTATTCATATCTTACACATAACAATATCAACACCGTGCAATTTTATTCATATCTTACACACCACAACATCAATACGCATACATATGTAGGGAAAACATACTTCAACAGTCTACGGGAATATATCAGAACAATTGAAGACAATGACTAGTAAAGGAAATTAAATATTTATTCATATCTTACACATCACAACATCAACACCATTCAATATTATTCATATCTTACACATCACAACATCAACACCATGCAATATTATTCATATCTTACACATAACAATATCAACACCGTGCAATTTTATTCATATCTTACACACCACAACATCAATACGCATACATATGTAGGGAAAACATACTTCAACAGTCTGCGGGAATATATCAGAACAATTGAAGACAATGACTAGTAAAGGAAATTAAATATTTATTCAATGTAAGAATAAAAAATAAAATACAAAATAATAATGTTTTAAATTTCTGGAAGTCTTGGCGTCTTTAGTGAAAAAACCAGTGAGATCTTCACGGTATACTAGAACATATTATATAAGCATTTTAAGTCCTACCCATTATTCATATTTTACACATCACAACATCAACACCATGCAATATTATTCATACTTTACACACCACAACATCAACACCATGCAATATTATTCATATCTTACACATCACAACATCAACACCATGTAATATTATGTATATCTTACACATCACAACATCAACACCATGCAATATTATTCATATCTTACGTATCACAACATCAACATCATGCAATATTATTCATATCTTACACTTCACTACATCAACACCATGCAATACTATTTATATCTTACACATCACAACATCAACACCATGCAATATTAATAATATCTTACACATCACTACATCAACACCATGCAATACTATTTATATCTTACACATCACAAAATCAACACCATGCAATATTATTCATATCTTACACATCACTACATCAACACCAGGCAATATTATTCATATCTTACACACCACAACATCAATACGCATACATATGTAGGGAAAACATACTTCAACAGTCTACGGGAATATATCAGAACAATTGAAGACAATGACTAGTAAAGGAAATTAAATATTTATTCATATCTTACACATCACAACATCAACACCATGTAATATTATGTATATCTTACACATCACAACATCAACACCATGCAATATTATTCATATCTTACGTATCACAACATCAACATCATGCAATATTATTCATATCTTACACTTCACTACATCAACACCATGCAATACTATTTATATCTTACACATCACAACATCAACACCATGCAATATTAATAATATCTTACACATCACTACATCAACACCATGCAATACTATTTATATCTTACACATCACAAAATCAACACCATGCAATATTATTCATATCTTACACATCACTACATCAACACCAGGCAATATTATTCATATCTTACACACCACAACATCAATACGCATACATATGTAGGGAAAACATACTTCAACAGTCTACGGGAATATATCAGATCAATTGAAGACAATGACTAGTAAAGGAAATTAAATATGTATTCAATGTAAGAATAAAAAATAAAATACCAGAATAATATAAATAAATAGACCCGAGAGAGCCAGTGAAAATACATCAAATGTAGCGTTCTGTCTCTCTTACACTGCCCGCATTGTATAATGTATATAGTCATTCCAATGATCAAATGCAAAGATGATGAATTTGTATTAGAAATGTCCCGAAAGGACTTTTGGAATACGAAGCATGCTCACATCGGATTTCTTGTGTTCTTCTTTATTCTATAATCAGAAGGGTATTTGACATTCCTCCCGATTCTACCTCCTGAGAAACCATGGGATAGTTACATAAAAATGGATTGTGAGTGTTGACAATATACTACTTGCATCATTTAAAAAAAAAAAAAAACCTTTCAAGACAATCTGATATCATTTTTATTTTATTTGGGTTGCAATCGTGTTCGTGAAGAACTTTGTAATCATCATAAAGAAAGCTGCCAATAATATGGGATTAAAAAATATTGACAAAGTCTTCAATTTGAAATATGATATCGATGAAGGTATCATAAATTGAACTGGTCTTATTAACTAAATTACTAAAGCGGTTGTCCTCGAAAGACAGAAGTCCTGGGTTCGAGCCCCAGATGCGACTGATATCTTTTTATTTTTGTTGTTATTTTCAGTTTCATGTTTCATTTAGGTTATGTTAATATTATCTTCTTCAATGATTAGTTCCAATAATTCAATTTAATGAACCGGAAAGACCGGACATAATTTATGAGTGCGAAAAAAACGTAAATAGCTAATAATTGCCTGAATAATTGATGGAATCATAATGTAATTATCCTATATTTATAGCTTTTCATATAACATAGAATACAAAAAAAATTACCTATTGTGTTGTTTTGACAATTATATTTTTCCCTCTAACAAGATCGATATTACGATCGATGTCTCAGTGTTTTCATATGTAAAAAAAATAGTGTTGAATTTAATAAAAATTAATAAATAAATCGCTAGCCGAACATTTTTATTTAGTGACGTCACGAGCTAAAAAATCGGATTTAATTATTTTATTCAACTATAAGATTCTATTTTTTAGTAACATTTTCGTAATCTATCCGCATGATTTTTTCCAAGCCATTATAAAATCCGTGCAAATGGTCTATTGAGTGACATCGCGTTATGATTGAAAGTGTGAAGGGTGATAATCGAGATTTCGTACAGGTTTTGTGGCATCACGTCATGATTGAAAAAAGAATTGGAAAAGAAGCCATAAAATTAAATTGACATCTTCAGTACACTCGAATAAAACATAAATTTATTATTATTACCGTGCAACATCAGTTCCACCGTGACTTTCTGTACGTGGGTATGCGAGTATTTATGGTAGAAATCGATCACTTTTTGTTTTGACATGATAGATTGTAGATGAAATAAAATTAATATGTACCTTGTTTTCATTTCAAGTACAAATAACTTCAAAATAATATACCTACTAGTCCTGGTGAACTTTGACCGAATATCGACGTTTTTTATTTATATTTCTTTAAAAATAACCTTGAAATTAGTCACCGGCCAATTATATGTAATTTTTGGAAATTTTGTATCCTGAAGATGGAACCAAGTATTTAATATTATTTATTAAACGCAATTATTCAAAATAAGTACTAATGTTTGTACATCAAGAATGTTTATATCTGGTTTGGAGGCCACACTGTCCAAGCACTCTTTTTCAAATGCAAATTATCATTTTCATTCGGATTAATAAGGAACTCCAGTGAAAAATATAATGGCTTTAAAAATATATATTCATATGTACCAGCAAATGCCGATTCCGAATATTTTATATATATAATTATACAATACTTAGTATTTATAAAACGTCATTTAAAAGTGAATAAAAAATCATCTCATCAAAACACCTTGTTATGTTGGTACCATTGTATTTGGAGCATCTGACGTCACGTGCGAATTCTGTTTTTGGATTAGTATAGACATGTTTATTTTTCGATTTTGTTTAGTATTTTAAATACTTTTTTTTTTACTTTCGGAAAAATTTTAACTTAATTTGGATGACTTTAAGCTCTATAATTGTTGTTCAATGTAAAAAAAATATTATTACTGAAAGAAATTAGAGTATTCATGAGCAAATCAATTATCAATACGGATATTATGATAATGTTTATGCTCAATACTATTATTGTTCTTTGAGTTAAAGTTCCTAAAAAAGTACATAATATCCTTACTTATGTTTAGTATGGTTTACTATGAATATAATATAACATTATGTACGGTAAAGCTCATCCTTGTTTCAACATTTGATATTCTAACCTCCAAACTGATCAAAATCGACCGGCCATAGATTTGGAGCGTTTTGGAGGACTTTGAAAAATTTAAGCTTTGAAAAAACTATGAAAACCAACTTAAGAAAAAAATAGAAGAGATGTACCGGTATTTAGGTTTCAACATTTCCAGGATAAAAATTCTTGGCGCTTTTAGCACTCAATTACGTTTTTCACGTTCAACATTTAGGAAGCTAATTTTCAGGGCGCATAAAGGTAAGGATTTCGATACACAAATTTTAGGAACTATTTGGTTGAATATGGTTGCTTTTTATTCTATATTCTTTAATATCTTGAAAACGTTAATATTAAGATTTTTACCAAGTAAAAGTCGACATGAAATCAAATAAATTGTTAAACTTTTCCATTTGGTATTTACAAATTAACATTAAATTGTGTTCGAACTATTCCTCCGCCACAAAGTTTTATTTTGTCAAGATACTCCCAAACTACTTCAAATGTAGTAAAATATACTAATAATAGATACGTAAATTATTTATAAACCGCGTTTTAAAATGTGTGACAGCCTCCACTGTGACCTCCCCGCCCACCCTCCCCTTTCACCTACCACAACCTGAAGAACTAAACACGTGATACAAGAACAGCAAGTACTCATCCAGAAATAAACTAGTGTGTTTGCGAAGTTAACTTATTCAGTAGTATTTCAAACCTACTATAACAACAAATACGGTGACCCGACAGTTGATTCCCCGACAGTTGGCCCCCGACAGTTGGCCCCCGACAGTTGGCCCCCGACAGTTAATCCCCACGACAGTTGATCTCTCCGACAGTTGATCCCCCAAAGGATTATTTCCGCTATACCTCCTCATCTGTAAAGTAAGTATGCAGAGAGGATATGCAGCCGTATAACAAAAGTCGAAATACTTATATCTGCAGGCGTCTTGAGTGGAAATCCGCTACATAATTTTTTTTTACTCCTGACAATGCCGAACCCCCGAAGGAGTATGCAACTTTCAGGGGGCCAACTTTCAGGGGATCAACTGTTATGGAACTATGCATACATAACAATGCTACTGTAATAAAATGTAGGATTCTTTATTGCTCCCATTCACAATCTTCCCAATCCCAAGTAATCACTGATCTCTAGGAATATATTTGCTATCCATGGAAGAACTACATCAACAAAATGAGCTAGTATTGGCGAATATCGTTTTGCTTGTTCCCACCGAAACACTGATGTAATTTATTGGACTGATGTATTTGTATCAGTTTGTAGTTTTTTAAGTTTTCGAAACGCTGTTATCTTGAAAATTTTTTTTTTTTAAATACAATAACATGTTAATGTATTTTTAGTGCCATGGTACTGTTTTTTTTAATACGTCTTGAGTTTGTCGATACTTTAAAAGTCTGTGATATAAATGTGCCTGATGCTGTAAAAGTATTTAAACTAAAAACAAAAAAGTTCAAGTTATTAAAATACAATAAAAGAATCACTTTTTACGAACTATATGTGTACCTGTATATATCTCCCTAGTGTAATATCAATCCATCTTTATTAGAGTATAACTAAGGAGAAGGAAGCCGGAAACCGCTGTAACCATCTGTGCCGTGTCTGGCGAGAACGCCATCTCACTGGTAACATTAAAAAAGCTACGCAAGACTTAATTGGGTGGTTATTCAAGATTCGAACAATATTCCTGCTAATGCTTTATCAGATTTTCATGTTTTCGTACCCTATCAAATACATCCTTTAATAACGACACTGTTCTTTAAAATATCACCTGCAATACTACGTATTAACGTTCAAATTATCATTGCGTCACTATATGAGTATTAACCTTTTTTAATAAATGTATAATTATTTTGCGGAGTCATTATTAATAAACTCAATGCGAAATTCTCAGTTTATACAACTGTTTAATATATAAACATCAACATGTTTCGGAAGCGACGCTTTCCTCATCAGCATACACAGTATATTCATCAGGATATAGAGTAATCGTGATGAAGGAAGCTTTGCTTCCGAAACACGTTGATACTTATATATTAAACAGTGATGTTAAGTATTTCACATTGATTTTATTAATAACCTTTTTATCCCCGTACCTTAAAAATTAATAAACATTTGATCCCCTTTGTATAAAGTACACTCTAACAATATAGAACGGGTTCAGTACAAATTTCTTAGGTATATAAATTTTTAACTCTAAATTACAATTGAATATTAATTATGAAAGTTTGACGAATCAATTACATCTGATTACGCTGTCTGTCGGGACAATTATGTAGACCTAGACCTACCGACGAGGACCACAACACAAACTGTAACATTTTTCTGCAACACTTACACAACCAACTATCAGTCTCATTCATCAACCAATAGGATGCAAGATCTGGGCAACAAGTTTGGAGGTGTTGTTGATGTATTTGCTGACTACATTTATACAGTAAAGCGTCATCTATACCAGCACTTTGATGAATCCTACAATATGTAGTGTTGTAGCGTGGGTTATGCAGCGTTAATGCTTTATGTTATAATATTGTTTTACTTTTCTATTTTATGTAACTGTTAAACGTTTGAAAAAGATTGTTCATTACTTTGTGATTTAGAATCTCTATGTACTTGTTATTTTTGATAGCTCTTTATTATATAATGTTCTAAAACCCATGTAAAAGCCCAGATGGGCGTATAATCAAATAAAAAAAATAAAAAGATAAAAAATAGCATATTTAGCGTACTGACAAAGTTTAACCAGTGATTCCTTACTTACGAGTTACTATCTTACGAGTATTTGGAGTAAATAATGTGGTTGCTCTCCAGTAATTTTTTTTAAATGTTCGCATCTCGTCACTGGTCACAGGCGATTAACCGTCCCAACTGTCCAATATCTACAATAAAAAAAAGAACCGGAAACTAAAACTCCATCTATATTATTTCTAATTTTGAAACTGTCAATTCATGTATTAAAATGATTTTTTTTTTATTAAAAAACCTTTGTAACTTTTTTTCACTTATTTATTGTCAACCGGATCTCAATCTATATGTTTTACTTCGAATAAAATCGTGAATTGCTGGTTAAAGTCTGTCTTATACGCCCTGTATAACTTAATGGAATAACTCACTTATACACTTATTTCTGTTTTGTACGGGAATATGTTCCACAGAACACAGAATCGTCAAAAAACACGACACGTAATGGAAATGGGAGATAGGTTCTGTTGTATGAAAATCACTCCGGAATGTCAACAAATAAAACACATTGCTGTTTATTGCTATACTGTTATTGGGTGGTATATGCACGGAGGTGGGAATAATCTTGGTTTCTAATGACAACCGATATTACCGGAATTATAATGGAAATAATAAATTCTATTCGATAGATATACCAATAAAAAATTTTTTCTTCTAGAAATGCAAGACTTCGGCACGCTCTCCAGCAAAACTGTGACGGAGGTTCTGATGCTGGAGATGAAGATGGCTCCGGCAGCCAAGACCTACCTGGTTTCCGGATACCCTCGCTCCATGAGGGACGTGGCGGAATACTCCGATAAGGTAACACAAGCAAAATACAACAGTTTAATGCACTTTTTAAAACGCTTGGCAGAATTATTACCCGTCTCAGAACAGACATCGTCTAGTGAGACGGGTAAAGTACGTGTTAATGTTTAAATTTGATGCCAATAAACGCCCGGGTTGCCGGCAATGAATGAAAGATGAAAGTTAAACTACTAGTTAAGCTGTAAACGTTTTTGATGACAACACATACTCTCGTATTGTCTGCGGTAATCAATATGAAGGCTACACCCCTTGTAAACTTTTTTTTATTTTTATTTATAAGAACGTAAAGTACACTACTTCATCGACAAAATAAATTGCTCGCGCGGTACTTGCCAAAATTGTTTTCCGTTAATAAATTAATTTAAACCCCACAATACCGTAAAAAAATTGCCTGGCGGTACACGTGTATTTACTTGGAAACCCAAACAATTATTTTTTCTGTTGTAAAAAAGAAATTTAGGTTAAGGGCTCTACGATTCGTGTTTTAGCAAGTAACGTGTCATTCCGTACCGGGGCCGTATTTTGAAAACCCTTTATGTTCAATGACTAGACAGAAATCACCCCCAGCTAGCACTAAACCACTGCGTTTAATAATCGCAATAGGGGATCCACCCCCAACTCGCGGTGATAAACTGATTAGCTTCACGTGTGATGTTACAAGGGATAAAACTAAACATGGTGGAAGAAAAATTAAATTATATTTTCTATTATAATGTAATCCTGGACTTGTTGAAAAGTTCAATACATGTGCCATATAAATTAAAAATTAGATAGGTATTACCATAGATATATCCAGTCTGAATTTTAATCCGAACGTGTGGTAAAATCATGT
This sequence comes from Halesus radiatus, assembly GCA_022606495.2. Classification (NCBI taxonomy): domain Eukaryota; kingdom Metazoa; phylum Arthropoda; class Insecta; order Trichoptera; family Limnephilidae; genus Halesus; species Halesus radiatus. Next base: position 58,551 of record JAHDVE020004525.1, read on the forward strand.
ATGATAGTGTGCAAATAATGCAAGGCTGATTTAAGCGTAATGAGTAAGATTAAAAAAAGATACGCTTATATGCTTTTGGCATAAAAAGCGAATGAACGAAGAAAAGAGTGTAAGGAGAATCTATGACGCCAATGTAAATGGAAGAAGAAGCCGGGGACGCCTGAGCAAGACATGGCACGATCGAGTGAATCAAATATTTGATTCGGCCAAGTAGGAATAATCGAAGAGAATGTATGAAACGATGTATGAATGTGAATGAAGCAAAAAGTGTATCCCAAGATCGACTTATTTGGCGGTCCGTCCTCTGCCTACCCCTGCGGAGAAACGACGTGATGGTTAGTTAGTTAGTTGGTTATCTTCGTAATGCATATTGTAATGAATTTCACAATTGTTTTATTTGAATATGTGTCTATATTTGAACTAAAATGAATAATATTTCACAATCACAGAGTATAGACCAGAAGTGGTGTTTTGGCATATTATGGTAAACGCATGATTGCCAAATAATTGACTACCCATTAATTTTATGTCTTTCACCACCAAATTAAGTCTTTCTTCTTCCTTCTAAAATATCTTCCACTCAATATCCTATCTGATTACACATTACACGGTGTTGTGGAGTTTATATGCCCCCCTGCTTTTTCTAATATTCGTAAATGACCTTGGTTCAAAATAAAACTGTGATTAATTAATTATTATTATTACTAATCCCCCAAATCAAAAACAAAAATCATGGAAGCACAATATAATAAAATATACTCTGCGACAGCGACCAGCGAGAGTCCTCGGTGAGGGTCGAGGTTGAGGGTGAATTTAGCCAACATCCGGTGCTGCACATCAATCTTTATTCCATCCACTATCAACCTTTTTCCTCAAAAGCCCGTTCTCTTACGGAAACACAGATTGCCAGGCCCTCAGACAGCTCCTACCTGATCTTCCCAGGATATCACCTGGAAAGCTTTTTCAGGCCGAGAAAAGATGCCTATACACCCGTGCTGACATCAGCTGTGCTCGTCTCGCAAGCGTAGAGAACGCTAAGCCCTAAGTGCACGCCTGGATCTAACCGGTACGGTCAGAATTTATGCGTGCCTATATTGCTGGCCAAACCTCGACGAATCAGACAATGCGGAGCTGTTTAAGTACTTGAGCGACACTGTGGACATTCTCTTCCCCCGCTACCCATCGGCCGAGTTTGTAATCCTAGGAGACTTCAATGTTCATAACGAAATATGGTTGAAGTTTTCGGGCACAGTAAACTCGGCCGGTAGATCGGCGGAATCCTTTGCTCTTATCCATGGACTAATCTTACTAGTAGAATCATCCACAAGAATGCCAGACGTCCAGGCACACCGGGCTAACATGCTCGACCTGTTTCTCACCAGTGAGTCACTTGAGTACACAGTAGAGGTCACAGCGCCTTTGGGCTCTTCTGATCCCTACATGATAACCACCTCTGTCCCATCCTCCACGAACTGTCATCCTGACAAACAGGTAGAGAGGAAGGTATGGTAATACAGGGCTGCAAAATGGAATGGCATGCGGTCTTTCTTTCGCAACTTTCCATGGAGTACAGTCTGTTTCAGTTCCGAGGACCCCTCAGTTTATGCACGTGAGGTACGAGAGGTCATCATATCAGCAATGGATAGCAACATTACTTCCTCCCACAAATTCTCTACGGCTACAAGACGGCCCACAACGCACTCCGGAAAGTTGGCTCCATAGATAATCTATCGGAATACCGACAGAGAGCAAAGATTTCACGAAAATCTTAAACAAGGAAAAAACTGACCACGTTCAGCGACCACGATCAAAAACTCGCAAAACTGCCCCAACGGCAGCCGATAATTCTGATCACTCGCTGGATCAATCGGGAGAAATTTTTGCAGGACTATTTTCCCACGTCTGACCAAGCCCAATGGTCTGCTGGCAAACACGGCCCGCGACAAGGCCGAATTACTTGGATTTTTTTTTTTGCGGAAAACTCTACTGTTCAATATAACGGATGAACTCCCTCATCTATTCCATATTGTGGGTTGCAAATGAAGGAACCCAAAATCCGTAACAAGGAAGTTCTCCGGGTCTTGAATGAATTGAAAAGCCAGCGGACCTGACGGAATACCTGCCTGGTCCTTAAGAAGTGTGCTGCAGAATTAACCCCAGTCCTCTCAAAGTTATTTAAACGGTCACTTATTAGTGGAGAGGTGCCAGATCTGTATAAAAAGGCTATTGTTCATCCGAATCCTAAAAAGGGAGACCGCCCGATCCTTCCAACTACCCCATAGCTATCACCTCCATACTCTCCAAGGTATCGAAAAGGGTGATTAACAACAAGCTGCAAGTACCTCGAGAATAACAAAATCCTGAGCGATCTGGTATTTCTAATATTCCTTAAGTCTCCTATATAGATTTCTGATTATTCGTTATTAATGAAATATTTAGTTATTATTATGTACGAGTATATGACCGTAAACTATAATAAGCTGTTCGGCCTCCCTTGGCGACGCAGCGCCTCGTAGATGTTCGCAGAGCGGAGGGTGCTTGGGTTCGCTGCTTTGATGCGCCACAGAGTAGCCGGGACCAGTCAGCGCTACCGGAGATCGGAAAATACTCTTGTCCAGGCCGTCGCCCAGTGCAGGGCGCCCCTACATCATAGATGGAGAATTTCCCTCAAGCCGCCGTAGCATAAGTGCTAAATATGTTCACCTTTTTATTTTTATTTTATTAATTTCTTTATATTCTATTTCCTCATCATGCATTATTTTATATGGCAGAGTATTGCACTCACGGCTTTGTTCAGCTGAAATAGACACATTATTATTATTATTATGAAAAATGGTACGTGGAGTTTGGTCGGCAAAAAATATAACCAATACTTACAACAAGCATCTACATCGGCGGCTGGCACATTAAATTAATGACTTTACTATACCTACCTACACAGTAAGTCGTCTAGCTTCATTTATGTCAATTCTGGTTGTTTGGATCAGGCTGTTTCATGGTGATGATTTATGTGCATGTTAGTCATTCAATATATTGACCACGTGTGAATGTATTCAATGAATTATTTTGTCAGAGATGGGATTTTTATATTTTCTATTATAATGAAAAATACTTATTTCTAAACTGTATTTGAGTTTTAATGCTATTGTATTATTCGCACTACTCCGTCGCAAAAACCGTTCTGTGAAAAATTCGTTAATTTCATAGAACCCAATATTTATTAATCTAGTCTACTAACTATTGAGATAAACATGGACCTGGATTCATTTATCGCGCTCGATAACGTTTTTTTTAAAACAGATAAATTAATGTCAGAGAGTGTAATATTTATTAATCTAGTCTACTAACTATTGAGTTAAACATGGACCTGGGTTCATTTATCGCGCTCGATAAAGACTTTTTTAAACAAATTAATTAATGTCACAGAGTGTAATATTTATTAATCTAGTCTACTAACTATTGAGTAAATATTTTGCAAACACTAGCGTTCAATCCTTAAACGTAAAAATACTGTTTCTACCCCAATAAAAACGAATATAAACGAAAAAATTCTATTTAAAAAAAAAATCAATAAAATCTTCATAATCATAAGAGATACATTTGTTATTTTCAACCAGAAACAACTGATATGACTCTCAGCGAAACCATTTATATGTAAATCTAAGACGTTCGGGATTCTTTATGATGATGTAGTAGTAAAAATTGGCACATGGAAGCTACAGCCCACCCTTGATTAAAGAGCAATGCACGCCACTGTTTGCCAGGCTATACGAGTATATGCATTATCTTCGATAGTAAATTTTTTGACGTATTATATGGTTTACGTTTGAATGCTATTTATTTATTTTTAAATTTAAAAACAAAACAAAAACATTAGCCACTCATCTCACTAGGACAGTCCTGTGTTGAGGTGAGCGGCAACACAATTTTAGTGAATCGATATATTATAATAAATAACATATTTGTAAAAAGCATTAACTTTGTGGCTCGCCATAATTTACAATAAAAACACATAAATTTGTTGTAGACCACTTGCTTCCGAAACCGGGAGTTTTAATAAAATAAAAGTGGTATACAACAAATTTATGTGTTTTTTATTGTAATAATAAATAAATAAAAATTTGTAAACAGTAATAAGTAAATAATAATAGGTGGGAAAAAAAACATAAGTAAATATTAATATGTAAGTCGTAATAAGTAAGTAATAATAAGTAAATAGTAATAAGTAAGTAACAATAAGTAAATAATAATGATAATATCGAGCATACATAAAGTTTCAACACTGATTACAACATAAGGGATAACATGGATAAAGCGAAATCACCACTCTCAGCTAACATAGACTTTATGACCGTTTTTTTAAATAAATTTATCTAGTCTATAGTTTTAATGTTGTCACTAATCCTATTATATAACAAAGGAGCTTTACAAGAAAAACTCTAAATGATGTTGTGTTATTTGCCGGCTGATACAAACTTAGAGAAAGACAAAACCAAAAGAAATATTTTAGGAATGTGGTTTGAAGACAACTATCGGTTTATTCACGAAACTAGCCAAATAAGTTCATAGAATAGTGAGGTCATCAGAAATATTGTGACAATGTATAGGTACAGTGTGACGTCACCAATCATTCCATCGATTTCTGTCATATATTATGTAGTACCTACCGCCATAAACCTTCCACATAATAATCATTAATAATCCTTACGTAGATAATCATTCATCGGAAAACGGCGTTCATTTCTAAGATAAATAAAACAATGGTTACCCCTCCGCGGGAGTTATTGCGAATCCCGGAGCGTTGTAAAATGACTAAGATAAATTAAACAATGGTTTCCCCTCCGCGGGAGTTATTGCGAATCCCGGAGCGTTGTAAAATGACTAAGATAAATAATAAGTTGGTGAATTTCGAATTTTTTGAAAAGTATTTATTTATTCATCAATATCCGTTTTCTCCCCTTCAAAGTAATCCCCCTCAGATATAATGCACTTATGCCAGCGCTTCTTCCAATCCTCGAATCACTTCTGGAATGCGCTTTTCGGTATGGCCATCAGCTCGTTCTTCGATTCTGACTTTATCTCATCAATTGTGGCAAAACGCTTTCCTTTCATTGGTCTCTTCAGTTTCGGGAATAGGAAAAAGTCGCAGGGAGCCAAATCTGGTGAATACGGTGGTTGAGGCATGATTACGGTGTTGTTTTTGGTCAAATAATGAGCTGGTGCATTACCGTGATGCAAAATCCATGATTTCTTTTCCACAATTCCGATCGTTTGAGCCATATTGCTTCACGCAAACGTTGTATAACTTCCTTGTAGTATTCCTTATTAACCGTACAACCTGTTGGCAAGAACCCATGATGCACCACGCCATTGTAATCGAAGAAAACAGTGAGCAAAACCTTCATATTTGATCGAACTTGGCGTGCTTTTTTCGGTCTTGGCTCTTCTGACCGTTTCCATTGGGATGATTGGGCCTTGGTTTCGACATCATAACCATATACCCACGTTTCATCACCAGTTATGACCCCTTTGAGCAAATCTGGATCGTCGTTGACGTCATTCAACAACTCCTGAGCGATACTAATGCGACGTTGCTTTTGCTTAAAATTTAGCAATTTCGGAACAAATTTCGCTGCCACACGTTTCATGCCCAAAACATCCGATAAAATGGCATATCATAAGCCGATTGATATGCCAACATCCTCTGCAGCTTCCCTAATAGTGATTCGACGATTTTACAAAACCATTTTCTTCACTGTTCGATGTTTTCTTCGTTTGTTGACGTGGTAGCAACTCCAGGACGCTCATCGGCATTAACATCTTCTCGGACGTCTGTAAAGCGCTTGTACCACTTATAAACACTTTTTTGAGACAAAGTAGACTCGCCGAATGCCACAGTCAACATTTTAAGTGCGTTGGAGCACTTTATTCCATTTTCCATATTCCATATTCTTTGATCCATTTTTTCAAAAGTAAAAAATCGAAGGACACACAAAAACGTGACTAACCTTTCCAGTTGTCAAAAACAAGCCACTAATCCAAAATGGCTGATAATGCTAACATATGATAAACATATGTGTACCAACATAACAAAAAAAATCGATAATCGAATGTAGACAGCCCGCGAAAATTAAAAATTCACTTTTTCTTTGAACCAACCTCTATTACGCGGTTAAATGAAAAAAAATACGAAGGGATTAATTTTTTTATGTGCTAAAAAGACTGCACGTTGCTGTGAAAATGGGAACAATAATGTTAGATTAACCTACAAGCTGAAGTAACTAGGTATAGCTCAGGTCCACGTGTCTAAACAGCACAGTGATTTAGCAAATTCTAAAGATATTGTCTTCTTAGCTTTTATCGAGTTGAGTCGAATTCCGGCTTACTGAGAGTTTTATTTTTTTATGTTTTGAGAACAAAGCTTTACCGGTTTACACAATGAATTAAGAACCGCCGTGTTACAAAATAATATAAGAAATTTGAGTAGAATGGAGAAATGCTAAATGATAATCAATACACTCTTTAAGTTATTGTAATATTCATGCAGTTCCGTAGTTTACTGGTTCCGTGGCATAATAGGGAACAGCTACTGGTAGTTTAGAATGATGTCATTACATTATCTATTTAAATAATGCACTTTAAAAACTGTAACTCTCTATGTTTTAATATTACAGGATATTACGTTAACCTTAATTACCCCCTGTACCTACTTTTTCAATACTCTCTTATTTAATATTTGATTTTTACACACAATTGTGGTCGAATTAACCTATCAAGGTTCTATTCGAACAACAAGCAAATCATCACATTTAATCTTGGATTGAAAGTGAGGGACTTGAGGCAATACGCCATAGGCTCATACATATTTTACGCGCATGAATAGTCGCTCTGCCGCACCCGATTGCCACCGACGAAGTCCGTCGGTGAATGGACCAAGACGAAAGCCAAGGAGTAGGTCGATTCAGTTTTAGTACGTCGCTACTTGGAAATAACTAAGGAGCGTGCTAAGCAATAGTTGAACATTCAAGAAAAGTTCTTACCATAATTACTCTTGATTTCATACACTTTATTTAGCCCCTTTGACTACAACACTCAGTTTCCGATAATATGATAATATTATGAATATTTCCATTTGAAATGCCCGAGCCCCGTTGATAATAATGATCATTCAAGATTTGAGAATTTATAAAAAGCAAAACGAATATATTGTCTGAGATACAAATCAGTTCAAACATTCTTTTATATTCACGTATCCCAGGAGTGATGTATTTTGCCCATTTACACGTGTTCCTCAGACAGAGACGTTGTTTTAAGCATGAATGTCAAATTCCTGCTATCGGCCAGGTGGATAAATTAAGCCAAAGAAATATTGAAAATTACTCGACAATGTGTATTTCCCTCTTGCCTCAAAAAAGCCATTGTATTACCAATTTATAAAAATGGACGTAAAAACGTTCTATAACTATAACTATAACTACCATCCAATGAATCTCTTAAACATATTTACAAAACTTCTGGAAAAAGTTGTGAAAAAACAAATTGTACAGTATCTGGAAAATAACAATAAATGATCTTCTACACATTATGGTTTTGGGGAAATTAAGGTACTTCTTATGCAATAGTAAAGTTGAGAAACATAATGACAAAAAATGGTTTTGCTGGTAGAAGATCCGTGGCAATATTTATTGATCTACAAAAAGCTTTTCACACCATTGATGATCAAATATTGCGTTAGAAATTAAAAAAAAAATGGAATGTCTGAAACAACGCTATAATTATTAGAAAGCTATACATCAGAACGAGTGCAGCATGTACAAGTTGGTGGAAAAACGAGTAAGTCTCTTTCAATAAACTATGGAGTACCACAAGGAAGTGTTCTAAGATCATTATTACATTGGACGTCCAAATCATAATACGTATTTCGGAAATGGCATAGATGCGCCTACGCAAACACATGTAAAAAGAGCGTTGCCACATCAAGGTGAAGTACCTCTGCGATTCCGATGACGCATTTAAAGACGTAAATGGCAGCTGTTGATGTCACTATTTCTGAAACATAAAACAACGACGTCAACTAAATCATCAACAACGTCCTAATTATTATTTCTCATCTACATAAACGAAATGTCTGCTCTTCTCATCAAAGGAAAAATAGCAAGCTTTGCCGATGATACTGTAATAATATTTCGTGAAAATAACTGGATAGATACTTTCAAAGAAGCTGAATGTGGGTTCATCGTTCTACAAAAATGGTTAAAAACCAACTCACTTAACTTTTTCAATTGACACAAGAGGACAAACAGGGATTTTCAGGGACAATCTAAAATTTCATGAATGTCAAAGCAATTTTCACAATGTTCTTGCCCTATTATTAAACATACAGAAAGTATAAAATATATTGGCATAGAAATAGAGGAAAATTTTCGATGGTACACTCACATCAATGGTATTACAAAGAAACTCACAAAATACACATATTTTTTTTTAAACATCAGAAATATTTTATGTCAAAATGATGTTAACAATGTTTACTATGTGCTATGCCACTCCCGCCTCGAATGTATTTATTTTCCCGTACTAGGATGGGGGATCGGCAACTACTAACCATATGAAACAATTGTTTAAAAGCCAAAAAGGTATTGTAAAGACCATTTTAAAAAGTCCCCATCAGAACGCCAACAAAAGAAATTTTCAAATATTTTGCAGTACCTGACATCCAAAATATCTATGCTAATAATTTTTTAATCAAACATTTCAAAAGTTCGAAAAACCGAAGAAACTTAATGCTCACCACACAAGAGCGAACCAAAATGACATTATGAATATTCCTAAATTTAAAACTGCCATATTTATAATTCCTTTGTCCAAACAAAGGAATTATAAATATCTCTCCACTAAGCTATATAATTCACTTCCACCGGCCATAAAAAAATCTAATTTAATATGCATTTATTTTATGCTTACATTTTTATACATATCCTCCAGGGATTCGGATCAGCTTTCGAATAGTTACTTAAATTGTATTTACTGTGCTATTTGTATTTGTGCTAATTATTGCATTCTATTGTCGTGTTACTCTGTTAATGCTCCATCACATTTATCGAATCATCTTGCTCGTACATATTAACTAAATTTATTACAATTAGGTTTATGTAAAATGGTACAAATACGCTAAGACATAAAACCTAAAACTAAACTTATACATTTTTAGTGTCTTAAAACGAGAATTTAGTAGTTGGACAATCAAAGTTCTCTCATTTCTCTAAATAAATTATTCATTAAAGAAAAAAAAATAAAGTACCAACCATCTAATTCCTTATTCCCCCCCCCCCCCCTCGACTTTCCTCAACCTTCCAGTGGAATATTATTATATTCATAACAGCAGTAACTTCAAACTACGCATGTCTTATAATAAATAATATAAAGTTCACTGTGCGGCTGTGCGGCTGTGCGGCTGTGCGGATGTGCGGCTGTGCGGCTGTGCGACTGTGCGGATGTGCGGCTGTGCGACTGTGTTTATTCGCTCTACGCGTCGTTAATACCCAGCTTTAGTTGTTCCCTCATGCGCCGTAAAATAAAAGTATTCTTTATAATTTTATTGACAGCTGTATATTGATTAGAAATAATAGTAGGAATTTAGGAAGACTACATTATTATATATGTACGAGTATGTGTTATAATAATAACACTATTTGTTACGTATGTATTGTCCTATAAATCATTGATTATCGCGTTTTCTTTCAAAATATCTTAACCATGATTTTCGTGTTTTTTTAATGCACATATTGTTTAGTAAAGAACATGGCAATGGCTCTTAATAATTTATGGCCAACAGCCCGAAGCCGGTGGGGAACATAACCCTTCAGGAAATTTGCTAAGTGAAGACTGATGGCATAGGGAGAGAGAGAGAGAAAAGGGAAACGATACAACATCGAAGAAGGTTGAGAGAATCCAGCTACGATCATATCAAAGCTGGTACAAAAAAACTCTAGCTAAAGTATCCATTCACTTTTGAATGATGGTATTTTAGGGGGGTGTACCCGCTGAAAAGAGTGTATATATAATTTTTCACTAAAAAAGTCAATTTCACGTATAAAAACCTATCCATGTGCTATCACCATCACCATCACCATCACCATCACCTAATGTTTCTCAAATCTTCCCAGGTTCATCAGTATTAGAACTTGCTTTGAAATTTTAATTTTACGGTTTTGTTGAATCTAATCGAGATTGCATTAGAATTTATTAAAATTGAGTGATGTCTCTCATGCCGGAATCATTAAAAATTATGATAATGGTAATAGTATCAAAACTGTGACATATATCGCCATATATATTATTCTATTTATTGGAATAAATTATTGTAGCTTATAAACCTCATTGTAATATTTAATCACTGAAGAAGATAATATTAACATATCTCAAATGAAACATGAAACAGAAAAAGACACAAAATAAAAAGATAATCGAATCCAATACTTCTGTCTTACCGGGAAAACGCTCTAATCACTGAGCTAATAAGACCAGTTTATTTTACTTCATTTTTATCGATATCATGATTCAAATTTAAGACTTACTTATCCTCAATTAATTCCAGAGATAATTAAGACAGAGGTACCTTTTTTATTTTTTGTATTTTTCGGTGTCATATTTCATTTGAGATTTGTTAATATTATCTTCTTCAACTATTTAATATATTATTATTGTTTATTCTATGTTAACCAGGTTGGAAATGATCCAGCCCTCGAACCAAATAACTCTCCCAAGGTGCGTGTTTGTGTTATGTGTAAAACACCTTTTCGTATGCAGTTCACTCATTTAATTTGATTAGTCACCGGGTTTGCTTGAGGGTAGTTTACTTTCACGTGTTTTTAGAAAGTTTGATTTGCATAACATGTTTTCCACCGCAACTTAAGTTATTATAAATGACTAAAAAGTATACTGTGTGATATTTCAGGTCGCTTTACGAACGGCAAACAAAATAATTAATTACATTGTAACCATGACACAAAAGATACCAAACGTGTGACTTATTTCAGATTACTTCGGGTACTATTGTATACTTGTGGTTAGTTCCACCTTCGGGCTGGAAATGGATTCAGATTTATGGAAAACTCTGAACAATGAAAAATACTTATATTTGGAAGATCTAAATAACAGTTTTTAACTTTAAACACGTTTTCTGTAATTTTCACTTCTTAACCGCCCGTCCTTTGGTTATTATTAAAAAAGTAGGTAAAAAAACGTCGTTTTTTTATTACATTTCGCAATAAAAGTACTTGTGACTAGTGGCGTAACTTGTATGGGAGAGACGAAAATACCCAAATTATTCCGTTAGCTTCAAAATACTAAACGAGATGACGCAGGAACAAACTTGACGTATACGAATGTTTTGTGGGTTTCGGGTATAGATTTTTTAATAATATAGCGGCCGTATCACGTGCGTTCGTATGGGTAGGGCGGTTAATTCATGTGCGAGTTCATTCCAAGCTTTAGAGTATGTTAATACTAAAGCGCATATTTCGGCCTAATTGAGTAGGTATTTGATAAGCTCTTTAGAATGTGGTTCCTTCATCATTCCAATAGCCAATGAAATTGTTGACGTAACCATTAGTTGTCAGGAATGCACAGTTCGGATGATTTTAATAATTAGACGTAACATTAAACTATGTACACATATTACATATTAAAACAGTTTTTTGAGATCTACTTAAAATTGTTGCTAATAAACAAAATAATTTCAGGAATTCAACTCTCAATTTTGGATTTGAGGCTAAAATACGCACCCAAACTGAATGACCTTTTTTTAATACTAAAGGTATATCTTATTGTAAAAATTTTGTGTACAGTGGCAGGGAACATTTCTCCCTCTTCAGTGGTTAGAGGTGCATAAATGTGGAGATAATCTTTTGTACCCAGTGAGCGGGATGCCTATTGCTACTGTTGGGCTTTTATTTAATTTATTTCAAAAAATTGTAAACTGTGTTTTATGTGCTAGCGGCACTTGCTGATAGCAATCTTATATTTAAGTCCGCTCACTAAGGTAATGGAGGGTATAAGATGGAATTCATTGGATGGTTTTAAATTATGAAATATAGGCCATTAAAGAAATCGATTATTCATGATTTTAGAGGCAATTATTTGCGGGTTAATGATTTTTTTTAGTTCATTATATTTTCATAGTAGACAGGGCATTTTTTTATCACCATTAAGTCCGAAATAATTGCTAAAGTTGTCTCTAAAATCGTGAAGAATCGATTTATTTAATGGCCTATATTTCATAATAAAAAATAAATAATAAAAAATACTTCTAATCCGTACTAGGTATTTGCTATACCTTTTGATAAAAACAAAATATCATACGGTTTGGGTTAGAATTTTGGATTTGAGGCCAAAATACTCACCTCTTTCTTTCTTCAAAATGTATTTTTGTTTTACATTATGAAATATAGGCCATTAAAGGAAATGATTTTTCGCGACTTTAGAGGCACCTTTAACAATTATTTGTGGGCGAGCGCTGATTTAAAAAGAAAAGTTTTATCGCGTGTACTTTGAAAATATAATGAAATACAAAATAAATTTTTAAAAAATAAAATAAGCACAATGGTTGACTTTAAATTAAATTAAAAACGACCAATTTACATTGGAACACAAATTTGCTGTACGTAATTTAAAATATCTACCCTAAAAAGGTTTTTTTTTAAATGTTTTGTTTTTTATATTTTTATTTGCGTAATCATATTTAAATAGCAAATATGATATTTTTTTTAAAATATTTATAATTTTCTAAGTTGCCTCTATAATTCTGATTTTTTTATCGCCTATTTATAATTTAAAACAAAAATAAATAAAATACTTCTCATCCGGACTAGATATCATTCAGTTCGGATGGGTCAAATTAAGTTATACCAGTATATATAATGTATGAAACAGGCAGCGCAGGCGATCCTCTTAAGAGCCTTTTTTGCTGATGAAAAACCGTCGAATGTTTTTATGAACTTGAAAACTGTATTGTCGGGAATGTAATATTTTTAATGTACTTAAATGTAAATTATCAGTAGTCAAGTGGATTCTCCTGAACGACGAGTTAATAAAGGCTCGAGAAACAAATACATTCCAATGTTAGAAAATAACCACGTAAATAATTGATAATTCGTCGTTCAATACATTTGTTAGAAGGCTGTTTGGTCAATTTCGTCAATTCCATTACAATTTAATACGTTGTTAAAAATAATTCTTTGTATCACAAGGTTAAGGCAAAATAAATATCATATTAAATTGAATGGAAAAAGATAGGCATAGCTTGAAATATACTCGTACTCTGAAAAAATAAAAACTATTAATGACTCGCTGCAAAAAGTACATTATTTATTTAATTTGTTGGAATAACTTATTGAAGCTTTTACACATCATTGTAATATTTAATCATTGAAGTCTTACCGGGACTGGCATCTCTACCAATTGAGCATTTGAGTATTCATTCTAGACTTACTGTCACATAAAATAAAAATTAAATAGGTATATCCGCTACAGGTAGAACTTTGCAATCATATAAAAGAGAGCAGTCAAAATATGGGAATTAATTGAGGATAATATTAATAATTGCTAAATTGAAATATGATATCGATGAACATGACGGAAAAATAATTAGGTCTCAATAACTCAATTGGTAGAGACGCCAGTCCCGACAAGACTAGAGGTTCTAGGTTCGAGTCCCAGTTAAGACTTTTACCTTTTTTATATTTTCTGTATCTTTTCCCTGTTTCATGCTTCATTGAGGTTTGATAATATTGCCTTTAACCGAACAACATAAATTTGGGTATTTTCCACGGAATAACGATTCGTAAGAAGAAATAATTAAAGAGTATTTTGCCTAAAATCCAAAATGAAGTTTTGTATGAAGCAGGGCGCGCAGCCGTTCCTCTTAAGTTGTCAGTATATAACAATTTCTGAAAACTTGTCAACCTACAGCCTACCTGCTTGACTTTTAGAAAATGGATTTTTGGAACTAAAATCGTAAAAAAATATTTATCAATTTAAAAAAACTTGGGGTAGGGGGGCGGTGGGGGTTTGAACTATCTCTCCATTTAGTATAATAGTCTCTATTCAGCCACGAAGATAGCTACAATAACATTAATAAAAACTTGCTCCTTGACTTCCCATTATTGAATGAACCAATTGTTTTCTCAATTGAAGTTTTTCAATTTCCACTGGCGGAAGATCACGCGAACTTGATTATTTAAGCCTATCGGGATCATCCTGAACATCTAACACCGATCTAAACGACGGAATGCCTCCATCCCTGCTACCCCCCCCGAAGAGGTGGCAGGTAATTATTTAATCAGATAAAATATTGGTGTGATCGTTTCCAGTTATAAAGCCACAGACGACAAGTAACTATCGATTTTAGAATTGTTAACGCGAGACATTAGAGTTTCCGTGTAAACACGCCGCCGTTATCATCAGAGCTGATGTCAATATTGTGTTAACCTCACAGATATTAAGAAGCTCTGTTGTTTTGACAGAATTTTAATGGCCAAGCCTTTGTGGAAAGATTGCCTACTTTATGGAGACTATGTATAGTGTTTGATTTCACTATACAAGAAGTGTGTACATGGAAATATACCTCTTATGTTATATGTACAGTTGATTCTAAAATAGGTCCTGTACCGGGATGATGCCGGGCCTTACTTATATTTATAGGCTCCCTTTAAATTCGTATTTGCCAATTTTAAGGGTTCCTGCAAATTTCATAGATTTATTGGAAAATTCATTCGCAGAATTGACCCTTATCACAGAGACTTTTCTGTATTATAAGTAAACTAGTTGTGGATAGGGTTTCGGGTTCCCACCAAAGCGTCGCGGGTTTAATCCCCTGCCTAGAGTGCCTAGCTAAGTCCTCCAACAATGCACAAGCGACATATTCTCTTATAATGTGGAAGTAAGAGAAATTCAAATATTGTCAGTCTTTAAAAAAAATTGACGTCAAAGTACCCATAAACATACATTACTACTCCTATAATCTGACATTTAAAAGTAGACAAAAAGTGAGGGCGCTGCGATCGTTTAAAACGTTTTAAATGACAATACAAAATGGCTCATGGGAAAATTACAGTAAGCTTAAAAAAGCACAATGGAACACAAGGACCTTATTTAAAGATGTGTAAGAATACTATCGAGCATCTGAGATATGTTTATTTTTTTAGATAAATAAATAATCTTTTATAGTGGTTCTAAGGTTTATCAAAAATAGCCACAGTTCAATTGAGCCATGGTATGGTTTACCAGGAGTCGTACGCTCACCACTCATCAAAATGAGCCGGCACAAATGAACAGCTCATTCATGAACGACTTATCACGAGTCCAAGTGCATATTATTTGGCTTTAACCAAACGGTCTTCAGAAATTAGTGGTACTTTCCGATAGCAGATGATTCTTCGTCATATTCTGTAATCGAGATATACTCGTATTGTTTTGGATTGTTTCCGAAACGAACTGTCAAAATTCGAATGAGAACAAATTTGATTGTGTAGAATAAATTTCAAAGACGAATTGAGTAGCTGAGTGGTGCCACAATAATGAAACAAATTAATTATTAAATGTCCTTATTTTATTACCAAGCTATACTCGTACATAGAAGTACAGTGTTCTATATTGCACAACATCAGTAAAAACAACAGTTTTCTGTTTTTTTTTCACATTTCATTATTTTCGGTCATTGAAATTTAATATTTTTTTAAGAATTTTTTTTAATCCCGATTTTGAATTACAAGTTTTTTTTCCTTGATTGCAATTTTTGTGTGTTGGAAAGTGCCTCGAACGCTAGGACCGTGGTGTGTGCACAGGGCTAATCAGTTGCGTTACGGGTTAACAAATTTATTTCTTCTTAAGAGTTATTTTTTTCGTTGTCTAATTATGAATTTTCTTGAAAATTAGATGAAGGTACAAAGTACATTTTATAAAAATCTATTTTTTTTAACTTTATAAAGTTGACATATGCTCTAATAAAAACATATATCTTGTGCAAAATAAATTCAATTTAAGTCATAACCTACAATTAATAATTTACACTTCACATATTTCCTCAGTTCTCTCTTAAATATCAAACACTTCTTTTACATTGGTCGACATTTCTGGGAAGACCTTCACCGCTTTTTACAGAAATGAATTCTGTGATTTTGATTTATTTCGAAGGGGGAAGTCTTATTTATTTTTTTATTCTTTTAGAGTGGTTATATTTATAATTTCTTCAAAAGATTGGTATATAAGTAATAATTATTATTCTGAATTTGTCAACCACATTTTGGCAACAAATCATTATTTTGATATAAATAAAGGTTTAAAATTTTTACATACAAATACAACCGGTTTACAATTAGACGAATTTGAAAATTTATAAAATAGTCAATTAAACATAATTAATAATATTTTTTTTTAATAGCTATCTCTTCAATTTATTTCCATATTAACATTAATAATAAAAATAATTTATTTTTTAATTTCTAATATAAATTTGTTATTAGCATAAATTTTTTTATTAACAATTTTGATTAATTACTCACTTTAATCAATTTTTTTAATGTTTATAATGTGTCCATTCTTAGATAATTGTGTTCTATGTTTATCATTTTTCTATACTCGACATTATTATTGTTTAGTATTCTGTATATTCCTGATGAGGAAAGCTTCGCTTTCGAAACACGTTGATATGTATTTATTAATAAAGTGGTGATTACAAAGTAATTTTTAATTCATTCGTGGTTATATTTATGTCGATGTTTATCAATTTTTATATACATTTTGAACTTCTTTGGCGGTTAAACATTTTTTAAAGTAAAAAACTGTTACATCTAAGTGTACAATTTGTTTAACAGACATTTAGATATTTAGATCCCTTAACATGTGTTTAACTTTGGAATATTGGTTTCTTCTTGAAATTATTCTAGTGGCTTTATTTTGCAAAACTGTTCGTCCTAAAATCCTGTTCTTTTGACAAGAACAAAATTCTATTACAATAAAAAAATTAATATCAGGAACAATTTATTATGGCTTTATATTATACAGTTTTACAAGATTCTGCACTAACAAATCTTCTTATCCTTCCGATTGTTGAAACTTTGTTAGTGAGTTTCTTTACAACATATATTGTATTTAAAGAAGGGGTCAGTCTGGAATCTAAAATAACACCCAAATATTTCATTTCGGATACTTCCTTCAAAATTCCATCCATCTTTATTAACTATATTTATTTTACTTCCGTTATTCACAAATCTGGTTTCGTTTAATTTAACTTTTTTTTAATTAGTTTTAAACCGAAGAGCAATGCTGTTATGCTTAATATGATTTTTTTTTCACAGCGTAATGATTTCAACAATTTTAACGATTTTAACAATTCAACATTTTTAAATTGGTTTTTACTATGAAAACGGACTCTTAAAAAAAGTTTTTAGTTAGAAGGGCAATATTGATATTTTTTTAATGGACTGGAGTTCCTTATTTGGGAAGAGTTGAGATTTTTTACTTACTTTTCTCGATACTATTTATTTTTGTTTTTCTAATGGTTAAATTAGAACAATTTTTTAGAGTTCTAAAAATTAAACTTGAACACAATAAATAAATAATAATACATAGTTAAAAAAAAAAATCATGAAGTAATTACTAATGTATAAAATATCACCATAACTGTCCTTGATAAAGCCCTGTGCTTCTGCTCTTCATCTTTCCTTGACCATTTCTTTCTCTGATATCGCCAATTGCTCTCCCGCCTCCCAACTGACATTAATTTTGTCCATGAATAGTTGATGCTCAACACCAAAGAGATAATCCGATACTAAAATAGTCATATATTAGTACATTAGAATAAAATAGGTAGAATAAGAATTCGAGTACGTGTATCCTCATCAATTCATATCAGTTTATGTCAATAAACGCCCGGGTTTCCGGCAATGAAAAAATTAAGAAAAAAAACCTAATATTTGGAACTCAATTTATCATATACTCGTTAGTGTCCATACGCAATATTAAATAATTTCTTTGAGTTATTTAAAAATTGCGAATATTATTAAACGAAACACAGTAAGTTGGTTTGTGAATATATTGTGTTACCCATAAAAACTTGGACCAGGCGTAAACAAATTAATATTCAATAAATTAGTTAAAAATACACATTGTTTACACCACCTTTTAAATATACATAGATATCTACATGTTTCTAAAGCGATGCTTTCTTCATCAGGAATATATAGTATTCATAATAAAATAATATAATAATATACTGTAATAAAAATATATTAATACAATATATGTATTCATATATTCCTGATGAAGAAAGCATCACTTTCGAAACATGTATATATCTAGGTATATTTATAAAGGGGTGAAAACAAAGTGTATTTTTAATTAATTTATTAATAATGACGCCACAAATTGAATACCAATCGGTTGAAGAAATTATAAATTAATATTTACCTACCGAACCTAAAATACAACGATTGTTGTCTAATTTTAATACATTATTGTAAAATTAAAATATGAAAGACAAATTACTCTTCGATTTTTAAAGGTTTTTTTAACATTAGATTATTGCCTACAAATATTTAATAAAAAATTACTAATATTTTTCCCTTAAATTTGATTGCTTTTCTGCAAATGTTGATTTTTGAAGAATTTTCCGTTTAATAGTCTTCAGTCGTTTTTTAAGAATAATAAAAAAATCCAGCCTATTCGTTACCACAACCCGAAATAAACTGTTTTTAATTTCCGTCCGAAGTCTCGCATTTTGCCCTAACTTTGATGTTTTTCTAAGTTTTGTTTTGAGATGTTTTTCAATTATTCGTCTTGAGATGATCAATCTTAGCATTTATCACAATTTAAGGCCATTCGGTTCCATAGAGCCAGAGTAAACGGTTGTTAACGCTTTCAAGAGCATTACTATTTCAGGTACAATTGTACTCTAGTCAATGTTTTGGTTAATTCTATTTTGCTTGTGTATATCGATTGTGTTTGATGTGCTTGGTTGTTCAGCTATTGTGGCATTGAATTTTATGTATTTGGTTTTAGATCTTTTTAGCGAAAGTAAGTTTACATGAAGCCATTGTTTTACTAAATGTATGTCGGTTTCTGCGCTATGACCAGAGGTTCAGACCAAGGGGTTCCTTTAAATAGAAAGACTATATCTGCGGTAGTTATGATTTTACAGTATATTTGTTCATCGTGTAATTCGTTAAAAGATTATTTTAATATTCAGGGTAATCTTTTGAAATGTATTACTAATATTTCGAGTTAAAATAGAAGCAGTTCAAGCTTACTTCCTTGTGGTACGCCGAAGCTAACTTATAGTGGATTGCTCACAGTTTCACCGTTTTTCAATTGCTAAGTTTTACCTGATATAAAACACGTCAACCAGTCACGCGGCCTGCTGTAATAATTTCTATAGGTATGTTTTAATATTTTGAGCAGAAGTCTCGGCTTGTCTAAAAACGGTTTTCTTTCCACAGTCTTTGCTGCCCGAGATAGATTATATACGGTGTTCGATAACTTGGTCTGTTCCTCTCCTCGACCGAAAGCCGTACTGATTTGGATTTCGTATTTCTACGTCATTGGTTACTCAACTGGTTAAAGCAGGTGTATGTTGGTTGTGTTTCAGATCCAAGTGGTGAACGGCGTCATCTTGGTGAGCTGGAGACAGAAGGTGCTGGAGAGGCAGATCGAGTATGGCGCGCGGCTGGGTCACGTGGTTCTCAACCTGGCACGCATGGAGCTCAACAACTTCTACAAGAACGTGATGCCCGTGGCGGACTACTTCGATCAGAGTAACATGCTTGTCGCGGTGAGCTTTATGTTCTCTTTATAAATGAGGTCTGAGAAATTAGGGGCGGTTTTAACTGTTCGAGGGTTCTACAACCTATAAGCAACACTCATTGGGACTTGGAACCTCTCGCAGGAAAAGTAAATACTATATTTGCCTTCTGGAAATGGCCAAGGATACGACAAGTCGCCATTACAGACATTTTTATTACTATAGTTTTAAAAAAACATGTTGGCATCGTGGGTAATTAACAACGATATTGCGGAATCCTTGGCAAAACAAGGAGCATTCAACCCTATCATTTCCCTCGTAAACTAAATTCCCCTATCTGAAATTTTTACATCTTCAAATGTGTGGGCAGAGTATTGACACATTTCTAGTCAATCCAAAGTAGGATATATGAGGCTATTATTTTTTTTTATTTAAAGTAAATCAAATTTTAAATGTTATTAGGTTCTGTAAGTAGGTATTTATATTTTTTTTTTATTTTTGTGATAGCAAAATTCATAATTTCAAACAGTATGAAAAAAATCATCATTTCAAACACCGAAAATAGGGGTATAATAAGTAAGTCGTCTCAATGTGACCTAACCACAGTTCGAAACTGGCTTTGAACGCCGAACCAGCTGTCACAATGATAAAATAACTAATAACATTGCAGAACTTAATACAAATATTTTAAAATTTGTGTGTGGTGACCAGATCTGACTTGCCAGGTATTTCCGTACCTTCCACTTCCCCCTTCTCCCTCCCCCCCCCTACCTTTAGCCTCACAACATTCCCCGATTGGGGATGCCATAGTTTCACTGGCTCCAGATGGTTGGGAGCAGTTGGGGCTCTTGTGCGGTATACAAATAAAAAAGTTTAAACTAAAAAAAAATTAAATGTGTGTCCGGCCTTGGTAGGGATTTTTTTGTCATGAAGTTGTGAATTCTTGCTTGGCGTTTGAGTTCCATAATCGATTTGACAGTGAAAGTAATGTCTTTTGACGACTATTACTATCTCTAAACAAAGAAACAAAGAAACATTAATTTGAAAATTTTATTTCATTCCAAAAATTTTTTTTTTCAAAATGTATCTAAATAATGAAGTTCTTAAGTAGGTACCTAATTGTTTTTTTTTTCCATTTTGAAAACGTTCTACCCAAACAAACCTTCTTTTGAATATGTAATCTGTGACTAACCAGAGTGGTATATCTATGTACTAACTTCAATACAACATGGCGGGTTCAATATTTTTCATACTAATTTAGAATACAGTTTTACATGTTGGATTTCAGTCAAACTACTCTCTATACTGTGCTATTTTCAGCGAAACTGGTAGAGTAATTTGTGAGAAAATCGATGACAGACAGACAGGCAAACATTATTTTTATATATATAAGATAAAATAATATTTTTTTCGAGTTTCCGTCGACTGTTTTTGAAAACAAATAAATTTCCTGTCATCTTTCCACTTGGTTTGATGTACTTGTCTTTATATTAATTACCTATTTCAATTAGGTTAAGGTTAAACGACTTATTTCACATTAGCCGTAAAATACAATTAAATTGGTTCGGACAGTCAATCTTTCCACTTTACATGGTTTTCTTGGTGCCTGTGCCAAGTGTCGAGAATCTTGTAACGTAAATACTGACCCCGAGTCTATGATTGGGATAATTGTCTACGGAAGAGATTGGTGAGAGGATGTCTATGGGAGACGGCAGACGCGAGGGAGCAACTCAACATGGCGGGCGACATAACCTGACTGGAGCGGTCGTGATCGACGTGTGTTTTTTGGGAGAGATTATGTATTTGATTTTCTATTTTGTTTGACGTCGGAGGGCGTCTACTGAATTTGCCCGAAGTGGGTGTGTTTTTTGTTTTATTGATTGATCGATGGCCGGATTGTGAGGCGATGAAGCCAAACCGCGCGTGCCTGCTGCTGTGGTGAAAATCTCGGAAGAAGTGATGAGCGGACCAAAAAGGACATAAGGTAGCATCTGCATATTCCATTGTCTGGACCCCACGGAAGAGGCTATGGCGGATGGCGCTTCAGAAGAGTCGTCCTAGACTTCTTTTTGGAGATTACTACGATCGGTGAGCATCTGGACCTGGAGAGGCCTTCCATGATGCTGAGGAGAGGAGTCGGACCATGAGAGCCATCAATTATTGTTTGAACCTTTTCGTGTTGGGATCAATCCTTCTCTTTACTCTTTTCTTTGCTAAACCATGATAGACGTGGTTATAGAATCATTAAATTTATGTTCTTTCCTTTTACAAGGGGTTTATTTACTGTATCAATCAATACATCCCACTTCCCTGTGCTTCACCATCATTCTCACCCACGAATCTTGAGATGAGAGAACATTAGCCGTCGTATCATTTATACGCTACATTTTGGCGCCTCAACGTTTTTTGTGAATAATATTTAAGATATTATGGACACGGACTCGGGAATTGATGGGTGAAGTTCGTGTGGTGTGATGTATGGATTGATACAGAAATATTATTAATTATATCATAATATTGTTTATGTATATGTGTGCATACATGAGGTCAGCGATCACGCCATTAGAAGGTTGGTAAATATTAATTGTCGTAATTTTTGGCATATTTGTGACATTGTTATTCTTGAAAGAAACGGTAATTATTTTTGCGACACAGGCATTTCCTGGCGTCGGTAACTAAAACTAATGCAAATAAATTTAAATAAATGAAATTAAAATGATTCATGATTTTGACAATAGATGGTGTTGCGTGTACACGATTGTTTGCGTCTCGGATAATTTATAAATAAGTAATTTAATTCTGTTTACAATGGGGATTAACAACATTAACAGTTATTCGAAAGAGGAATTGTCCACTATTTTAGAGGAAAAAGAAATCGTTCCGGAGGCGACTCTTGCGGAATACATCTGCGCCAGCGGGCATCTCTTCAAATCCTAAGATTGTAACCAGACCCATGCAAATGCTTTCAATAGACTTAGTCGGTCCACTGCCACGTAGTTACTCTGGGTTTATGTATATATTGTCAATCGTAGATGTGTTCTCTAAATATACCAGGATTTTTCCGCTTAGAAATGCTACCACAAAAAGTATTGTAAAAAATGTAGAACAGCACATTTTTCTTGTTCATGGCGTTCCACAAACATTTGTATGCGACAAAGGTAAACAATTTATATCTAAAGAATTTAAACAGTTACTGTCTGATTATAATGTGCCTCCACCTTTTTACAACGCATTTTACACACCTCAAAACAATGTCGTCGAACGCTATAACCAAACAATAGGTACAGCACTGTCTATTTTGTCCGAGTCTGACCAGCGTAATTGGTCCAGATTTCTGCCACATATTCAGTCAGCCCTAAATAATTCGGTAAATTTTGCAACAGGTTATACGCCTTCTTGATGCACGGTCGTGAACAGGTCATTAATGGTAATTTTCACAAAAATTATGTCTCGACAGGCGTATCGGACTCAAGTCTAGAAGAATCGAGAGAAAACTTTGCTAAGAAATTAGAGGACTTGGCTCCTATATATGAAAAAGTTTCAGAGGCTCTGTTACAGGCGTATAGAAAGAATGCAAAGCATTATAATTTACGTCGCAAATCGGTAAATTATGAGGTGGGAGATATTGTGTGGCGGAAAAATTTTGTCCAGTCCAGTGGACCCAATTTCTTTTCGCATAAATTCGCTCCGAGGTTTGTACAAAATGTTGTTAAAACCAAAGTCTCTAACTTAGTTTATACCCTTGCGGATATGCAAGGCAAAGTAGTAGGTAATTTTCATGTTAAGGATATAGTTCGTTTAGATTAAGTATTAGGTTAATTTTCTTGTAAGAAGCCAGTGTGGTAGCATGTGGGACGACCAACCCTTCATGTCGCTTCACTTGTTTCTTTAAAGGTGTTATTGTGGTCACATGTACTGGAGTTTGGTACCTTCAATACAGGTGCTCAGAATAAACACAAATTCTAATTTATTGATGATATTTTTTTGACACTTATCCTCATTAGACTAGAATAGAAACATATTATTTGTTTCTCTGATCTTTTAGATCAGTGGCGCCCTAACAAAATAAACAACAAAAAAAAAAAACGGGGATTGATTTTTTTTGTTGTTTTTATAATAATTTTGATTATTTTTTTACATAGGTACATACCAATAGTGTACCTCGAAAATTAAACTTAAGAATTTTCATGATATATACATATATATCGGATATTATTGTTGTCGCTACGGTATATCGGTTAATTACCTCTAATAATTCCGAATACTCTAAATGAAAGTTAAATCGGTTACCGGTCTGATGGTGTGTTACCTGACAATATGTATATATTTATAGTAGGTATTCTTTGTATTTAATTTGTTTAGCCGTAGGTAAAATTATGCTTTTGGAGTGCACCGGAGTAAAAGTTAAATTAGAATTTTTGGAGATTACTACGACACACTCGAAAAGGATAGTTAATATATTCTGTCTGGGAGATTTTGAGCTACTTTCTTTCACACAGATAATAAAATAGTTTTAATTGTTAATTAGTAACTATAATGTTTAATGTATATTCTAAGTTTATAATTATGTCTAAAGTAAGTTGGTATCTCTTTCCTTAAAGAATATAGTATAGACATTTATAAAGTATGATTTTTTTTGTAATAATATTAGTATTAAGTATCAAGTGTAGTACTGCTAATGCATGCACACAACAAACAAATATTTACCAATTTGGAGTAAACATCTTCTGCCTCCTTGAACAGGAGAAGATGATTAGCAGATAGTTTAGATCTAGTAATACCACTGTTTATAATATGTTGATAAGTATTTTTTAAGTTGATTTGTCCAATAGGTTTAGTAAATATGTACTATTTTTTACACTGCTAACACCAGCGTAAATTTATCAAGTATTTTTGTGTAACCAGTGTCGATTTTTGATTAAAAAAAAATCGAGCACCAATTTGAAAAGATAGGAAGATGTAAAATTTCGAGAGAAATTGTACTTTGCAAGTTTATATATATAAATATTGACAAATGTACTTGTTTGAAACCACACGAATAGATAGGTATTGTAACATGTAAACCCTCATCTTTATACTATTTAGCAATGGCTAAATGACAACCAAATAGTTCTATAACTATACGACGAGGAAAATTTTTGGAGGTGAATACGCAAACTATCCAATGGATATTGGTATACTGTGTCTAATTCTTTAGATACATATAAAAAAAAAAAAAAAAAAACCCTGTTGAAACTGCATGGTAATTGTAATTTTTTTGTTAAGAGGAAGAGAGGATTAGTTAAGTAGGGTATTATTAATAATAAAAAGAATTTTTTGAAAATTTTGAAGTGGGAGCTTGAGTTCTCCAAACCTCACAAGTGTTAACCTAGAGAAATTGACTCTCATAAAGTGAGGAAGTGTTTGGTTCATGTAACTTGTTTATTTTATTTATTTTATAAGTTGCTTGAGGATTATAAGTATGAAGTGTTTCCTTGCTTTTCGGTTATGCTTAACCACCAATGTATCACAACTTGATTTTTTGTGTATTGTCATACTAAGATATACCATTTTGTTTGTCAATTTTGACTTTTGTTTTATATTGGTTGTTACTTGTTTTCTTTGTTTTCAGTTTTTTCTGTAATTTAAAAGAGTAGAGAGGAAGGTTAGGTCAAATTTTACTTCACTTCGCGGCATAAAATTTTTACGGGGAAGCGGGGAATTGTAACGTAAATACTGACCCCGAGTCTATGATTGGGATAATTGTCTACGGAAGAGATTGGTGAGAGGATGTCTATGGGAGACGGCAGACGCGAGGGAGCAACTCAACATGGCGGGCGACATAACCTGACTGGAGCGGTCGTGATCGACGTGTGTTTTTTGGGAGAGATTATGTATTTGATTTTCTATTTTGTTTGACGTCGGAGGGCGTCTACTGAATTTGACCGAAGTGGGTGTGTTTTTTGTTTTATTGATTGATCGATGGCCGGATTGTGAGGCGATGAAGCCAAACCGCGCGTGCCTGCTGCTGTGGTGAAAATCTCGGAAGAAGTGATGAGCGGACCAAAAAAGGACATAAGGTAGCATCTGCATATTCCATTGTCTGGACCCCACGGAAGAGGCTATGGCGGATGGGGCTTCAGAAGAGTCGTCCTAGACTTCTTTTTGGAGATTACTACGATCGGTGAGCATCTGGACCTGGAGAGGCCTTCCATGATGCTGAGGAGAGGAGTCGGACCATGAGAGCCATCAATTATTGTTTGAACCTTTTCGTGTTGGGATCAATCCTTCTCTTTACTCTTTTCTTTGCTAAACCATGATAGACGTGGTTATAGAATCATTAAATTTATGTTCTTCCTTTTACAAGGGTTTTATTTACTGTATCAATCAATACATCCCACTTCCCTGTGCTTCACCATCATTCTCACCCACGAATCTTGAGATGAGAGAACATTAGCCGTCGTATCATTTATACGCTACAATCTGTACGATCTTCGATGGAACATGGAATCCCTCTTTTCATAGGCTCAACCCATAATAAAGGGTGAGAAACTATTTCTAAGGCATTACTGAGGTCTAAGAAAGAGGCATACTTTGTGGTTCTTCTCTCTTGGTAGTATATTCCAACGTTTTGCTGTGTTGGTAGAATACTCTTTTTTAAATCCCATCTGATTATAACTAAAATACATTTATTTAAAAAACATATTGTCTAATAAACTACATATAGTTTTCTTCGTCGTATTATACTGTACATGCATTTTGGAGTATTTTTTTGGAGATAAATTTTAATCATTGAAGATAATTTTCACTCAAAATTAAACATGAAACCGAAAAGAAACAGAAAAGAAAAAGGTTACGGTAGCAGCTGGGACTCGAACCCAGGACCTCGTGGTCTATCCGGGACCTTGCGCTCAAATCCGCTGAGGTACAGCAACCCCAATCCGTCCCGTCGTTTTTATCAGCATACTTTAATTTCTAAGAACTTTCAAAATCATCTTCATTTACTTTCCTTACATTTTTGGCTGATTTATCATGACTACAAGATTCTACCCGAATTTATTTGTAATATTTAGATAGTGTCTCGGTAATATCTGTTGACTTTTTCTACAAGTCTGGGATTAATACTCAATTTTGGAATAAGTTATTGAAGTTTATATATTGTACTATATTGTTATATATTTTGACAATGAGGTTTATAAACCGATACAGCCTATAAGCTTGAGTTAGTTATTTCAATATATTTATTTAAGAAACAATTGTAACATACCGAATTACGAGTAAAGAGATTTGAAAATTATGCAAAGATATTGTAAACATAAACAGCAAAATTAAGGAAGGATGGGATCGGACGTTTTTTCACGTCAAGCACTTTGTTGTAGACCCTGCTATTAAGTTGCCAGGGTTCTCTCTCCCTCGGAAGACGTGGACCTCATTAAACCGCATCCGGTGCAGTCACAGCCGTTGTGCGTATACTCGTACGATGCATAAATGGGGCCTAAAGGATTCCGAACTTTGTGAATGTGGACATATTCAAACAACAGAACACATCGTATTCATCAGTTTCCCTATGGTACATCTATGCTGAACCAAGTGACTCCCGATGCCGTCGACTGGCTGAATAACCCCAGCATCCCACTTTGCCTTCACCAACTCTCCTTCACCAGAAGAAGAATAACTCATTTTCATAGTAAAATCAAAATTGAAATATTAGATCGATTTAAATTATTCACGCAATATTTCAGATTTAATAGTTTTAAAATAAATTTGTCATTTTGTGGCCCTTCGGATGTAATCATCTCGATGATTGAAGAATTTTAAATAAGATTTTTTTTAAGTACGTCACGAAATTACTGTTGTGCATGAGAAATGATTGCAAAATGTAAGTTCCCTTTGAGTAAGACTGTCCCCAGACCCCTTCCCGTTACGCACATTTAATTTTTTTTTGTTAGTTTCTATATAATTTTGACATTTGAAAGTAAGGTATATGAATATATTAATATTATAAAATGTAACTGGGAATTTTTGTCGCAGACATCCAAGGCGAACTCTAAGAAGATATTACCCTGATGTGTACCTATTATAACATTATAAAATATTTAAAAAAACCAACATAAATGTACCTGGTTATCCGTAGTTCATGTGACTATGGGACAAAACTGCTATAAATGTTCATCTTAGCAAACAAGACGGAAATTACAGGGAAATAACAAAACTAGAAAGAACCATCTGTTCAAATAAAAGCTGACGAATGAATGACTTTATATAATTTAAAAAAAAAACCATAGATTCAGTAAATAAACACAATGTAATCCGTCTTCCAGAGGGTAATAAACCATCCCGAAAGTAGCTTTTAAAAACATAATAAACAGTACCGTCAGCAATAATATAAATTTCATACATTAAAAACAATATTTGAAAGCAGGGAACTCACTCCCGATATCCATGCTATATATACCATAGATTTAGTATCTATTGTACCAGTCTGAGGATGCCTGTGATAGGGTGAAACCGGTCCGGTCGAAAATAAATAAGTGGAAAAAAGTTACAAAGGTTTTTTAATAAAAAAAATCGTTTTTCCATAACGTTGTTTTATGAATACTAGTCAGTTCTTCTTCTGTTAATTCCTTAAGCCAAGTTTTGCTGGACTTTTTTGATATTAAGTTGTTGTATAATTTTACAGCTAAAAATTCAGACCTTCTTTGTCCAAAAGTAGTATTACACTTAGGTACATTGAGTTTGTCTAGTTGCTTTGTTGTGGTATTATGATCATGAGGATTCATAGCCATTTTGTCATTTTTAAAATGATTAACTAGAACATTTTTGGCAAAGATTTTTTGAATACTTGGAACGTCGAAATGCTTAAAAATTTCCGTTGTTGACGTCCTTATAGGAACCTTTAAAATGGTATTTATGATGCATTTCTGAGTTGTATTTCGTGGTTTTATGTAATTTAATGCAGCTGAGCCTCATCCCAAAATTCCATATTCCAAATGATAGTGACATAAAGCATAATGTACTTTATTTAGATCATCGATTAACAAGATATTTCGATAAAAAATAAGAATATTTCCAGCGGCCCCCACAGCGCAATCGTTGCATTTGATTTAGAGATTTTATTATAGTATTTACCCACATTACTTTACAGCTGTCGGAAAATTGATATTCAAACGATTAAAGATTTAAAATTCAGTGCCTCACACACCGTTAGAAACATTTAAAAGAGAATTTCTTCGGGGACTCGTAGGTAATCATACTTATCACATAAGAGAAGAGATTTGACAATGTCTGGTGGCACGGTAATTTGTGAGGGTTGCCATGTTAAATATCTCTTATACAATCGTAAAATAATTGTGTTATGCTATGCCTACTGGACTACAAAACTGGATTCTTGTTATAACATACTGGTAGTTGAAATGCTTTTATGGGGAGACTAGTGGACGGATCAGTTATAACGTTCATTTCTAGACGCGTTGCAAAAGTATACTTCTGAAATATTAAATGTAATATGAGTCTTACTTTCGGGGTAAAGGCCATTTAATCGATAGTTCTGCTGACTAATAGGCGTTTTTTCATTCGGAAACGAGCCGATAAATAATTTAATTCATTATAAAACCTTCACCCTGGCAATCAAACTGTCAACGAGATGTCAAAGTTTCATCGAAAATGTATCAAAAGAACTGGCTAGTGTTCTCATCCAGGCTACGGTCATTAACAATATCAGTATCAATAAACGAATGTGGGCGCAACCACTTTATTTGTTTATCGTGGATTAGAAACGATTGGAACGGCTTTTCCGATCTAGAATAACGTGGAGCATTAATAAGCGTTAATTTATTGGTTCTAAGGCCACTGTTTGCAACACCTTCGAAAGAATAGCCGATATCGTTAGCCTTCTAAATATTTAATGAATCGATTGATTTGTCAACTATTCGGTCCGTATCGGCGTCCAGTGGGCAGTGGGCAGTTGGTACCATGGCACCAGGAGGCCATGAAGCAAGGAAGTACCGATTTATAATTGAGGAGATTCGCGACTCGGTCTCGACACTTGACGTTTAAGTCCTACACTGCAGAGTTCAGTCCGGCTAAAAAATAGCAAAAACGTTTGCTGAAAAACACGCTAGCATCAAATATTCATCAATCCAACACTCACTCCAATAATACGGGTAACGCGGATAACACGAGTTTATTATTAATCGAGCAGAGGTGCACTGGAGTATAATGTTTTCCAATAATCTAGCCTTCATATTTGGCTGGATAGACAAGCTTCATACAAACAAACATTCCCGGGTTACGAATACCCTGACAATAACTGAATATCTCCACCTCACGAAGATATAATTTTGATACTTTCGGACTTAATACCTTAACATGAATGCCTCATTTATAAATGTCGATTTCGGTATAGTGAATCTGACATCATAAGCACCATAAGATATATGAAGAACTCTCACTCTATCGGTTCAGACTTCATTCCAGTATTTCTTATTGAAGGGTGCTTTTTTTCTTTAACTCCAAATTTAACTTTAAATTAGTACCTCCACTTGTCCAGAATTATGGAAAGTTTCCAAAATATGTCCTCTTTTTTAAGAATGGCTTCGAAAAAGCATACTAAAATTATAGACCGGTTGCCATACTTTCAGCTCTTACTAATTTTTTAAACATTTATTTATAGATTGATAAACTAAAGTTCTTAAAAACTTAAGACAAGATTTTTGTGCATAGCGCAAAGGGTAACAATTATTATTTTTATAAACAATAATTATTAATCTAAAACACTCATCCAAATTGAAAAAACCTTCCGAGCAAAGATAAATGTCGCCGGCAGGACTCGAACCCGCACCCTTCTAATGTCCGGTCAGATGCTCTACCGTTGAGCTACGTCGGCTTATCGCAAACCCGCCAAGTTAATCAATATATACTAGTGTTCCATTCAATAATTACTGTTTTTATTATATTTTCACCTGTAAAAGCATAAGCATAAAAGATAAGCCGACGTAGCTCAACGGTAGAGCATCTGACCGGACATTAGAAGGGTGCGGGTTCGAGTCCTGCCGGCGACATTTATCTTTGCTCGGAAGGTTTTTTCAATTTGGATGAGTGTTTTAGATTAATAATTATTGTTTATAAAAATAATATTTATTTATAGATTCATTATGCCTCAAATTGACGCATACATTTTCCCCAGAACAGCAAAGTTTCAGAAAAGGAGGATCCACGGAAACCAATCTGATGATATTCACTGGTTAGGTCCCTAGATAGTGGATACCAAAGGGAATCTTCATGTAACGATTTCTCCATAGCCTTTGATACCGTGAATCACGATGTCTTACTAACAAAACTTACCCAAATGGGTTTCTCCCTTCTTATGCTAAAGTTTTTTAGAAGTCACCTAAAAACAGAAAGCCTTTTGTCACACACAGAATCTTCCAATCTTTTTTTAAAGATTCTTGTACTTCTGAGGTCCCCCAAGGATCAATCTTGGGTCCTATTCTCTTTTCAATTGTCATTAATGATATTGCTGAAGTCAACGGTCTTTCTAACTTTCTTCTTTTCTCTGACGATCTTAATTTTTTCTACTAATTAGCAACATTGAGGAATATTTGCATCTTCAAACTGACGTTGATAATATTTCTGGATGAAATCAAGGAGGCCAGGTTAATTTCCATAACTTGAAATGTGTAGCGCTGACCCTCACCAAAACATTTAGTTTCATCTACCGCGGATACACTATGCTCTGTCATGATCTCAAATGAGTTTCAACTATAAAGGATCTTGGAATTGTGTGTGATAGTAGACTGAAATTTCGTATTCATTTCGAAGGGGTATACAAACCGGTTTTAAAAATGTTAGATTTATCTGGATACCCATACTTTGAGAATTTTATACTTCTCCTTGGTCCTCAGTAGACTGAAGAGTGAATCAGTTATCTGAAATCCTCATGAGGTGGGGTGCTTTCTCATGTTGGAGAGGGTTCAGAACAAATTTTTGAGATTTCTCTACTTGAGGGAGTGCGGCTTGAGATGGACTCCCCTTCTCACATTGTAACTTCTTTACTTTGGTGGCCCGCTCTTCCTTCGTTTATTACTTAATTTAGCAATAGACTGCTGTTTGCGCTACCGATTTGAGGCGACTCCTCTACTGCTGCCTTAAATTTTCCTAACTAATGTGATCGGAAAACTCTTTGTAGTTTTCCTTTCAATTTGAGGTTTTTCTCCCCCTTGGCCAGCGCGTGAAGCCTAGCCCTATGTTAACATCCGAGTGTTTACGATTTTCATAATTTTCACGGAATTTTCCCACTGGGAAGGTCAATTTCCTAAGATTTTCCGAGTCTACGTTGTGATTGATTTTTGTTTCAGACTATTGGAAAAACAAGGTCTTATTTTTGTGATAACCTAGATTCTTTGTAGCGCAGATAGACTCTCGCATACCATTGACAGAATTATATTCCTAGCATTCCTATCTTAGACTTTCATGTTCTGAACTCTCTATTGCTACCCTAGTATGTAATCTACGTTAATTTCCTATAGGATCACTAGAATTTTCCTAACTTTGCCCCTAAATTTTCTATTTTAACCTATCGTGAGTTTTAACGGGAAAACTTAGCTTCTGGGCTATACTAATTGCACTATTCCTGATCTATTTAATACGACGTGGTTACATTTTTAAATCTATCTTTCTGATCTTTTTAATCGCCTATCTTCATCGTACTAAGTGTTATTCTACATGGGAAAGTTTCAAAAATTTTCATGGTTAAAAGTTACAGTTTTATTTGTTTTGGCGCCTCCTTAATTTAGGAAAATTACATGATTTGGTTTTAGTTTTTTCAGCTTTTTGTTATGATAAGTGATCGAATACGGTTTGTTTTCAAGAAATTCGACTCCAGACCAACCCCTAAAGTACTCGGGTGACCACGCTTCCGGTCGCGGCCATTCTTCCCAGCCCTACTGAGAAACCGTTGAGCCGAAATATATCCTCAACACTGATCAAATGCACAATTACGCTCTTCCTAAGGAAATTCGCGATCAAATTTACGATCAATTTAGGATATCGACTTTCGCGGTTTAACTTACGCTCAATCGAGGACTAGTTATAAAAAGTGTCAACAAAGTGAAAAAATGTTAGTAAAATGTCAAATGTCATTATTCGTTCGCGATCTATTTATCGCGATTCAAATATTGAATCACAAAGATTTATTACCGTTTACAATTTCAAAACATCTTTTTGTATTTTTAAATAAAACTGACTATTATAAGCTACGTTTTGCCTTATGTCAAATGTACGTCCATACAAGTGGGAAGGCACCTCCGATTGATTAGTGTGGGATGAATTTCCAAAGTTTTGTATAAAAGTGTGTTACGCGATCCTTGAGTCCGATTCTTTTCAAGGGCATCACAAACCGATATCAAAGGGAAAGAAAATTCATTTGAAATAACAGAATATCGTTCCGTTCGATTAATTACATACCATATTATTCTAGTATTGTATTCCGCACGAATTGTGTTTCCCAGTTGGTAGTTACATACGATTTCTTTATTCACCATTTCGTTCACTGTTCGTGTTTTGTGTCATTATTAAAAACGAAGATTATTTTTCAAGCACAGCTTTTAAATACCAATTCATTCGGAGTAGTGTAAAAGCACACAGTATCTTTTGGAACAAATGCGAACATTGAACATCTTAACAAGACGACCGGAATGAATGAAAGTGCTCCTCTGGGCTATATTTTAACAATTACCAAATAAAATACTCATTGAATTTTAATCGTTTGTTATAATCAATCATTCTGGTGTTATTTGTCAGATGAATCATAAATTGACGTAAACAATTATTCATTTAACGGTTAACCTCCTTCGGGTCAAACAGCCGACTTCTTTCCTTAATTCACGAATTCATTAGGAAAAGTACTTACATATTAGATAAAAAAAATATCCCTTTGTCATTTGCTAGCTTGTCATCAGTGAATCAATTATTCATATTTTATAGCGGCTGCTTTATTTTTGGATGTTTCACCAATAACAAGGTTTCCCATTGTGATAGATTTCCACATACATTTCCAACATCAAAATCTTGCGTCGAAACTAGTTATTGACATTTATTTCATTCATAAACATAAATGAAAACATTATGAATTGAAAATAAAACACGTAGGAATGCAACTCTTATTTAAACATCGGGAATTAAGATAAAAATATTTTCTAATTTTTGAACTGTTAATTTATGACCGAATTCCATTTTAATATGAATTTTTTTGATAAAATTATTTTATAAATCGACCCATTAAAATGTATCTGGTTACACGTAGTTCATGTAACTACAAGACAAAAACTACTCTAAAAATCATTTAATCAAACAAGACGGAAATCACGAGAAAAAACAAAACCAGAAATAAGCATCTGTTTAAATAAAAGCTGACACGAATGACATTATATATTCTTTAAAACCCGGAGATTAAGCAAACAAACACAATGTAATCCGTCTTCTAGAAAGTAATAAACCAACCCGAAAGTAATTTTAAACATAATGGTAAACAGTACCGTCAGCAATAAAACCATTTTAAATCATAAGTAAAAACAATATTAGAAAGCAATGGAACTCACTCCTGACATAGATGCTATATATATACCATAGATTCAGTTTTAATTGTGCCAGTCTGACGATGCCCGTGATAGGGTGAAACCCGTCCGGTCGAAAATAAATAAATGGAAAAAAGTTACAATGGTTTTTTAATTTAAAAAAATCATATTACATACATATATGCCCATTGGGATTAAACATCTATAGCGGTATTTGTTCCTATCTCTTTTATTTCCGCTACTTTCCAGTACAACATCACTAGAATAATTAAATCTTTACTTCTAAGTATAACTTTCGTCCTGACAATGGAAGCAACAGTGGAATACATTTAGTTTTACATTTATTTTCTTGTCTAAGCATTTATTGAATTAAGTCCGATTATGGCAAACGATGCTAATGATAGGTTTATATTATTTTCTATTTAAAATTCCTAAACTAATTCTAAAAGACATAGATAAATGATAAAATAAAAGAGAGCGGGACTGCACTGCGCCAAGCAGTTGGTGAACTTCCGAAGTCTTTGTTTTCCAGTAATATTTATGACAAATGTTTAAGTACTCCGCATTAGCTTCGGGCCCAGCCTGAGGCTTCCCATAGCTCGCAGCCCTCAGCCAATAGCCACTAGCTAGTCTCACGACAGCGGCGATGTGTGTTTAGAACACGACATTCGCTTGATATTTCTCCGATGTATTTTATATGAGGCGAAAATGTGAATAATTAATAGCTGCAAAATTATAGGCTTTGTTCTTGTTCTGGCGTCTTCGGCGTGACGCGGTATTAGTCCATAGCCACCCCCTTTACCCGTTCCAGCCTTTCTTCCGAGTTAACAATTGTATATTGCTTCACTTGGTAGATGCGATCAACTATCCGAGGAATCAACACCACACTGTTAATTAATCGAGTCAAGACTTACTACTATCGTACCAAGAGGGTCAAAATGAAAAAGTGGCGGATGCTAAGGGCAAAAGTAATTCCTTATTTTTCTAATCCAAAGACTTATCTCGATGCACACATGAATATTTTCTACGATAACATTGTAGTTTTATTGATCCTTTTATGTTTTGCTTCTCGAGTAAATCATTAATCGTGGAATGTTCAGATAGCAGCTTGGAATGTTTTAATGATGTCACGTAGTTCCGTGCTTCAAGCCTCTTTGCATCAAACATTAACAAGTAATGAAACATTGCTGACAAAATAATTAGAAACGTGATACCTACTTTACCTACTGTAATTGAATATCATGTTTCATAAAGCTTTCAATCAGAGTTTACATTGAATTCAACGAATGTCTTCCTTAAACATTTCTTTAATTCCTTAATTAATTTAAAAACTTATAGGAGTGCCGATGTTTTTATACGCGCAAAAAATTCGTCGGTATTTCAAGAATTTTTATTCGATAGGTAAGCCATGTTGTTATTCTATTTCTGATATTCAAGGTGCATGTAATGTGCTTGGGAAATATTTGTATTGCCTGAAAGTAGCACACCCATCTGGCCCAGAGCTACGATACGAGTGGACAACCTCAATTCACCCCTTCGAAAAAATGTGTTCTTATTTCAAGGAGAAGTGAAAACAATTATTTTTTAACATTGTATAATACGGTTTCAGGCGTATTTTTACCTGCCAAGATTACACGTCTAAAATTACACCTACTTAAATTACTGACGTCAAAAAATCTTTTTTTTCTAAGGTTTTAATTTTAAAATATTTCATATTGGAAAATATGAAATTTATTATTTGGACACACATTAGAAAATAATAATTTGGACTTTTTTGTTTTAAATTAGTACTTTTCCAAGTTAGTTTCAAACGTCACTCACTTTAACGTGTGATAACATATTTAAGATTTTCTATAAATTTTAGACCAAGCATGTTTTTTTCTTTATTTGTACCTAGATATATGTACATGTAAACAATGTTTTTTTTAAAATATTTTTGATATTTTAGACACAATAATTACGAGTATAATGGAAAACTTGTGGGTTATTTTAATAAGAGAACATTTTTTTTATAAATGTGATTATTGAAGCTGATGATAATTCGAGGACTTTGGTTTATCGCGAAATATGATAACTACTACTTATTTGTATTATTAAAACTTTCTGTTTACGTAAATCATGATTACGGTATAAGCGGGTGAATGAATCCTACAAAGGGACTTGTTAGTGGTAGCTGCCCGACTGTGTACTTACGAAAAGGGGAATACCACCGATCTCTGACCGATCCCAATCGATTTCTAAATTACAAAAAACATAAAGTAAAAATATCATTGTATAATATTAATTATATACAATGGGAACTTGTACCCGCTAAGCCACTGCAAGTAGCTTGCAAAAATAAATAACAATCACCGTACAAATGAAGCGCAAAATTAGAACAATATAGATGCATGCTTGTTGTGATCAAGGTACACAAGTTATTGAAAAAATATGAAAACAGCATAACAGTTTTATTATAGGGATACTAGACTCCAATTACATAATACTGATTTAAATAATATTGTAAAAATATCTAAATATCAAGCATTAAACAAATCGAGAAATAGTAAAAAATATATATAACAGTAGTACAGTTTTGTTACAGTGAGGATAGACGTAATATAATAATAGCACTTAAAATATTTTTAAAGATACCTGCAGCTCTCAAGGAGATAATTTACATCCATAAGGAGATTTAATTTTACATCTTATAAAATGGATTAATAAATCCCTTATTTCGAACCTTCTTTGTTCCCTTTTTCCGAAATTAAATTTATTTAGCACACCTTCAACAATCTAAAATTTATTTAGCACGCCTTCAACACTCTAAAATTTATTTACACGTCTTCAACAATCTAAAATTTATTTAGCACACCTTCAACAATCTAAAATTTATTTAGCACACCTTCAACAATCTAAAATTTACTAAACACACCTTCAACAATCTAAAATTTATTTAACACACCTTCAACAATCTAAAATTTATTTAGCACACCTTCAACAATCAAAAATTTATTTAGCATACCTTCAACAATCTAAAATTTATTTAACACACCTTCAACAATCTAAAATTTATTTAACACACCTTCAACAATCTAAAATTTATTTAACACACCTTCAACGACCTAAAATTTATTTAGCACACCTTTAACACTCTAAAATTTAATCCAAGCAAATAAATGTTTTTTGACGTGTGTAATTTCAGTAGGTTTAATTTCGTCATGTAACCGTATAATATTCTTCTCGTGTGGATCTAATCGCATTTTATAAAAACCAATTCGTGATTATAAAAAACTGCTACAAAATCTGCGTTTTTTCGTAATACGAATATGCATAGAATGATAAAAAAAACTAATTTAATATAAATTTAGGTACCTAAGTTGAATTTGGCCCCCTCCACAAAGATGTTCTGGAAACCAAAAAGGACTACGGTCCTTAGCTATTCGCCCCCATGTCCTCAAACCTTTCTGTCCTGCTCCAAACCTCTTCCACGCAATCAGCTCTCCTCTTCCTCGCTCTACCTCTGGGTACTGCTCGAACCTAATTGGGTTACAATTTAAGGTCATCTGACTTATTTTAACATGACCAGGCCATTGCAGTCTTAGACTGTGACCAAAATAAATTTAAGATTGAATTTAATGGCATTATTTCATCGGTTGTGACATCTTTCCCTAAATATTGTATTTCTGTCGATCTTCAGGTGAACGGCGAGCGCAACCCGGGAGAGGTGTACAACGACTTCCGATCCGCCGTGCTGCGCATCTTGGGCTCGCAGGAGGACCCCTCGGCGGTGGCCAACGGCGGGACGGGGACGGGCCCCGCGGGCATCCCCGGGGAGGTCGCGGCCGCGGAGCCCGCGCCGCCCTACCCCGCTCCCTCGCCGCCCTTGGCCCCGCCGAACATTCTTCCGAGAGTGGATTCAATGGTACCTACCTTTTCAATAATATTAAGTACAGGCGCCCCGGAAGTCTCTCTGAATTTGTCTTCGTCGGGACTGATGGTAGCTATTTTATTTTATTTTATTATTTATATTCCCATAGGGCTTCTACATGCAAGTACTTCTTTTTTTAAATCACATTAAAGTAAAAACAGAAAACATCCAAAAAAGTTAATTATACTTGATAAGCTAAAAAGGCACAGGAATATAAAGGAACAGAAAAAATAAATAATGCAATATCAACAAAGTCTATATTAACATTAATAACAAATAAGTAAATAATGTAAGAAGTTGTAGATAACAATAATTTATAAACTAGGTACAAATAATTCGTACGTATTTTATTTATAAATTTGCCAAGTTATGATTATTATCAAATACATCATTTAAGTATTTGTTACCAAGACTGTGTAATCGTTGAATTGGGGAATGCAAACTGTAGTTGCAACGGGATATACATACGTAAAATGTTAAAGTTTGTCTTGTAGTTCGTTTAGGTATGTAAATGTTGATTAAATGGAGGAGTTCAAAACAATCGAATTTACAATTTAATAATTTTAATAAAAATATTAGGTCGTTTATTTTCCGTCTGTTTTCTAAAGTTAGAATATTTAAAATATCTCCAGGACGTACCGCTTCGTGAGCTTGCACCATGTCTTTGGGTACTGAAAAGTATCAAACTAAAACTAAAGGTGCATACATGAAAGTTCTGGGTTCGAGTCCCAGATGCGACTGAAATCTTTTTAATTTCTGTTGTTTTTTCGGTTTCGTGGTTCATTTGGGATGTGTTAATATTATCTTCTTCAATTATTCAAATATTACAATGAGGTTTACAAACTTCAATAAGTTATAAATTGAATTTTGAATTCATTTATTAATAATGATGCCACAAAGTGAATACCAATCTTTTGAAGAAATGCTTATATAATAACTTTACTAATATGATCAACCTGGGTCATTCACGAGTATAAAACTGTAAATGATGTTTGCATTTTCGGATGTTGTGCATAAATTATGTTTGAAAAAGACAGGCACAAATTGCATTCATTTGTGACCATGGACAATGTTAACACGCTTTGTTTACGTACATATTGTTTCGTATTTTAAACTGTTATTCTGTAAACATTTTTTTTTTATATTTACACCATATTTTGTATTTTAACATACTTATTTTTATAGTCACTAAATAAAATTCACGAAACGTATTTTCCATAATGTAGTTATGGTATAACTCCTTCGGAATGGGAAATGCCATGATAATAATGAACTCCAATACAATTTTTTTTTATCAAAAATGACGTTCCAACTTAAAGTATATACCAGTATATTTATAGTTTTTTTTTTGTAAATTTAGTTTCCATAATTAAAATAATTTTCAAAGTTTCAATTTTTCAAAGCCCATCAAAACGGTCGAAATCTATGGCCGCTCGGTTTTGATCGGTTTTGAGGTTAGAATGTCAAAGGATGAGCTTTACCTTACATAATTTTATATTCTATTCATGGTAAACCGTAACTAAACATAAATATTACGATTATGTACCTTTTGGAAACTTTAACTCAAAGAACAATAATAGTATTGAGCATAAATATTATCATAATATCCGTATTGGTTGCTCATGAATACTCTAATTTCTTTATTTAATTTTTTTTATGTATTGAACAACAATTATACAGCTTAAACTCACCCAAATTAAGTTTAAATATCACCAAAACTAAAAAATGCAAAACAAAAGTAAAAAATAAAAATTTCCATACAAATCCAAAAATAGAATGCGCATGTGACGTCAGATGTTCCGAATGTAATGGTACCAACATAACGAGATGTTTTGATGAGGTGATTTTTTATACGCTTTTAAATAACGACTTATAAACTATGCTTATAATTGTTATACATAATGAAAGTTGTATATTCAGAATCGGCGTTGAAAGGGGTATATAAGGGCGTGCTGACCTATATCAAATCAGTGTAGCCGAACTCCTGGTAGAACCAAGCAACAGCATCCTAGTGGGAATTAAAGTAACCGTACCCAAGTGGACATTACTTGCCGTTCATCTTTTGCCTAACTAAGAGACCGCGGGTCCTATGTTGGAGTGTTTAATTAAATAAAGTGTTAGTGAGGACAATCGTGAACTTTCTATTAAATTCTCAGTGATTCTATTTTGTTCTAAAAACTGTTTTATACTCTTTAATAAAATTATAAGCTGTGAACCCGATATAAGATAAATAGAATGGACATTGTGAAAATCGACTATCTACTTATATTATTAAGCGCCACAGTTTTCTTTTGTTTAAAAAATGGTTCAAATGACCAACTAGGAGGATTCCCAGTTTTAAGACACTCAAAATTGAATATACAGAATAGTGTAGATTCCGATATTCGTTTCATTGATGCTATAAAACCCATGATAGTTGTACGAGACGTGTAGGACCCGCACAAAAAAAAAGTTGAAATATTTTGGCACCGGCACACAGGGACGCCGGACTGTTGTGATTTGCGAATCCTCTTGAGAAAGGCGTTTGGTAATTTCCCAATGGAGATGTTGTCACTCCGAGCGTACTTGACTTATAGCACCAGTCAGTATGGTCGGTCACTGAGGTAGCGGGTGGTAACGTCAGCGGTTGCTGGGTGTAGAAGACTGTTCTTGTCTGGTAGCGGTAGGTCGAGGTATCCAAGGGAGGACACGTTGTCCATTCTGCGGTTGAAGTGAAATGTAGATTATACCGCTGTGCGTACGCTTTTTATAGGGCGCATGCGCGGCCGAGAATTATGTGCACGTGTTGTGAAATCTCGGTTTCGTATTGCATTTGTGGTGCTATCTTGACTTGCTGTTGCATTTGTGGTGCAATATAGGCTCTTGGCTCGTGTTGTGCAATAATTTATATCTGGTTATAAGAAAGATGTTTCATCTGTTTAAATTAATCCACTCTGTCAACACGTTCGATACAATGGTATTTCAGCAAACAAAAAAAAACTATATTAAAATAAATTACAATGTTAATGAAAAAGAAAAAACAATAAAAATAAGTTAAAATTTGATTAGAATTTAAGTTAGATTTTATAAAGACAGATTCGATTTTTAGGTTGAAAAAAATCATTGAAAAATTACTTAAATTTGTATGGAGAGTATGTGTATAAGAATCGGAGAAATGAAAGGTCCAGTCCCCAACTATTCCACGAAACCTACAACATCATCGCCAGTAGAGTGTGAGTTACCAGATTTGCAAATATATGTTTAATTATGATATTCTCTATACTAAGTACTTATATTAATTTACCTATTTGG
Source organism: Halesus radiatus (assembly GCA_022606495.2). Lineage (NCBI taxonomy): Eukaryota > Metazoa > Arthropoda > Insecta > Trichoptera > Limnephilidae > Halesus > Halesus radiatus. The sequence goes on from JAHDVE020004525.1 coordinate 100,102, forward strand.
TCCCCTTTGTATAAAGTACATTCCGACAATATAGAACGGTTTCAGCACAAATTTCTTAGGCATGTAAATTTTTAACTCAAAATTACAATTGAAAATATTAATTATGTAAGTTTGATGAATCGATTGCATCTGATTACGCTGTCTGACATGAGAATTATGTCAAATCTATTTGTATTATATAGAATCATTAACAACCTAATTGACAGCCCTGCCATCCTCGACACTATTAAATTTAATGTACCGACGAGGAACACAAGACAAACTGTAACATTTTCCCGCAAGACTTGCACAACCTCTCTGGAAATTCTCTGGAACTTCTCTGGAAATTTTGCTTCCCGTGAGATGGACAGAGGAGGAGGAGTCGCCATTTACATGCATAATACACTCGACAATAAAAAATCGAAGAATGCGGCAGTGAAAATACCTTTCTAGGAATTAGGATTACGGCAAAAAATATTAAACCTCTAAATCTGTATGTTTTTTACCGTAAGCCGAACTCAAATATAACAGACTTCTTTGACTCTTTAGAAATAATATTAAATAAAAACAAACAAGACACATTACTTATTGGAGATTTCAATATCGATATTTCAAAAGACACTGATATTGCACGGAAATATATTCACACCTTGAAATCGTATAACTTTTATGTATGTAACACAATATTTCCCACAAGAGTAACTAACAACACCAGCTCGCTAATAGACCACATAATTACAAATAGGACAAATAGTTCCGGAAAAATCTCAAATATTGATGATCCCCTTAGTGACCATAATATACTTATATTGGATTATGAAAATTCCCTAAAAAACCTCCCCAATAACAGATCCGCAAGAAACCTATCAAATGCTTACAAAATAAATTATCAAAAATTAAATAACACACTTAAAACTTGTAAATTTACCCATTCGTCTGACGATGTAAACAAAAATTATAATAACTTCGCTGACTATCTCCAAAATGTTATGAATTCGTGTAAAACAAAACTAAAAACTAATATAGGAGACAAAAGACCTAACAATACTCCATGGTTTGATGCAGAACTTGATAGGCTGATTAAAAAACGAAATAGCATATTTAAACTTTGGAAACGAAATCAAGGAAGTATTCCTTTGACAACAGAAAAAATAAAGCTCGTAATACTGTCACCAACTATAGAAGATATATTAAAACTAAGTATTATACGAATTTGCTTAATGAAAACATGAATAAGCCACAACGAACATGGAAAACAATTAACTCCATTATATCAAATAGCTCCCGAAACCCAACAATAGCTTGTAAATTGCTAGTCATAAATGACGAAGAAGTAAAAGAACCAAAGGAGATTGCAACCGCTTTCAACACATATTTTCTCTCAGTTGGGGAGAGTCTCGCATCAGTCATAAAAACTTCAAAAACTGATTTAAATACCATCTACACGGCACCTCAAGCAAAACAATCTTTTAACATGATCAGGACAAATAAAACAGAAATCTTACGGATCATATCCAACCTCAAATCTAAAGCGGCAGCTGGTTCCGATGGTATAACCTCTCTCCTTCTCAAAAACTGCAAGGAGGAACTGGTGGATGACCTCGTATTCTTAATAAATCTCTCTCTGTCAAAAGGTATCTTTCCAGACAAACTAAAAGTTGCAAAAATTATTCCTATACATAAAGACGAATGTAAAAAAAATGTCCAAAATTATCGTCCAATCTCTATACTTCCAGCTATCTCCAAAATTTTTGAATGTGTCATCAAAGAAAGACTATTGAAATATCTCGAACAAAACAAAATTCTCACCTCAAAACAATACGGTTTCAGACGACGATCTAACACTAAATGTGCAGCTTTCGATTTCATATCAAATCTGCAGAAACATATTGACCATGGAGATTTTACAGCGGCAATATTTATTGATCTAAAGAAGGCGTTTGACACGGTGGACCATAACGTATTGATCGAAAAACTGAAACATTTGGGTATTGTTGGTACTCCTCTGGAACTTTTCAGATCTTACCTATCAAATCGCTTTTCGGCAGTAGAACTGGGTGGAGAAATGAGTGAATTGGGTGAAATAACATGTGGAGTGCCACAGGGATCAATTCTTGGACCGTTGCTATTTCTAATATATGTTAATGACATAACAAAGTGGGGCATTAAAGGAACTCTTCAACTTTATGCGGACGATACTGTAATTTTTTATAACAAAAAAAACCTAGCGGAACTCGAAATGGAAATGAATGCCGATGTTTCCCATCTCACAACCTGGTTGAGAATAAATAAACTGACCCTTAACGTAAAAAAACGCATTATTTACTATTCGGCAACAAGAAAAATTCCAGCCTCGATATCAAAATTGGTGACAACTGCCTCGAAAAGAAAACGACAACAAAATATTTGGGCCTTATAGTAGATTCTCAACTCTCGTGGGATCTCCACATAAATCATGTAAAGGAGAAAATTACCCCCATAACTGGTGTGCTATATAGACTTCAAGGATTACTACCCATTCCGTTACTAACTGCAGTATATTACGCCATGGTACATTCACACATTTCCTATCTCTGCTGTATCTGGGGCTTTGCCTCGAAGAAATTGATTGCTGATCTGCAGGTGGTTCAAAACCGAGCCCTCAGAAATGTTTTTGGACTTCCATGGGACACTCATGTCAGGGACATCTACTCAGTTTCCGGTATCCTTCCAATCACGATCCTTCCTAAGTATGAAATCACCAGCACCATCCTACAAATTACTCAACAATCAACTCACACTAACGTCAAGCCACTTTACAATCAAGACATCCACAACCACAATACTCGAAATAACAATAAAATCCGCATTCCTCAAACACACACTACAAAATATGGAATAAAATCTTTAAACTACATTGCCTACACACTTTATAATTCGCTTCCAGATATGTACAAAACCATCCAGAAAAATAAAAAATCCCAAAATGATGGTATAAAGGAATACTTTTTAAGGATATTTAAAAATGAAAATCAGTAAATCCATATTTGTATATTTTGTTGTTCCCTTATATGTTTTCTCTTGGGTGTTGTTCTATTTAACTTGGCCTTATAAAATTATTTCTGTCTGTATGTGAAACTTCTATTTTTGATATTTTGCTGTCAATGTAAAATTGTATGTACTATCTCCTACTTATGTATTGTAAATTCCTCCCGTCCTAAAATGAGTTTTGAAACTCATCGGGATTGCTTTAGCAAGAAATAAATATATAAAAAAAAAAAAAAAAAAAACCAACTATCATCTCATTCATTAACTAATAGGATGCATGATTCGGGCAACAGGTTTTGAGGTGTTGTTGATGGATTTGACTCCATTTATACAGTAAAGCATCATCTTTGCCAGCACTTCGATGAATTGTAATATTGAATATTAGATAATGTAGCGTTAATAATATTGTTTTGGTTTTCTATTTTATGTCACTGTTAAACGTTTGAAAAAGATTGTTCTTTGCTTTATGGTTTAGAATCTCTATGTACTTGTAATTTTCGATAGCTAAAGAGCTATAATGTTATAAAATCCATGTAAAGCCCAGATGGACGTATAATCAAATAAATAATAATGTACGTCTATATTTCAGCAGCAGGTGGTTCAAGCGGACGTGATAACAGTCAGGGCGGCTGACATGGAGCCGGGCTATCAGACCCCGGTGAAGGGCGCCGGGCCCCCGCCCGCCCTGTGGGTCATAGGCGGGCCCGGCAGTAACAAGGCCGCCCTGTGCCAGCGGGTGGCCAGCCAGGTCAAGGGATGGGTCCACGTGAGGTAAGTCTGCTTGTGTAACCAGTACCCATGGTAAAAGAAACAAGGTGTGATGGACCACAAACCACTATTATTATTGATTGTATTTGTGTTTAATTCGTAGACCTCTTTTTTGAATTTAATATTAATCAAATTTAATAATATTTATTATTAAGCTCTGCAAGTATTTTAGTTTTTATTATCGTGATAGCTGTTTCGGCGTTCGAGGCAATTATCAAACTGCGGTAAATCCACATTGCGACGACTTATTTATATGATTTTATTTATTCCCACCCAATTCTAATTTCGACGGGAGTTTAAAATATATATATTTTTTATAATTTCCTCAAAAGATTACTTTCCCACTTTAATCAGTTTTTGTTTACGTTCACAATTTGTCTGTTCTTACATGTACTTTACATATTATATGTATTTTACATATTCCTGATGAAGAAAGCATCGCTTTCGAAACATGTAAATATCTGTGTATATTAATAAAGTGGTGAATACAAAGTAAATTTTTAATTTCTAGTGCGCCCCACTGTAGAATTTGGCAGCCACCTCTGGTCGGGAGTTCTAAAATATCTGAAAAACACTCTCGACTCTGTGCAGAAACGGGCGGTCCAAACGGACATGAATGATAGATTCGCCGATCTTAACAAACGGATTGCAATCTTTGGAGCACAGACGTCGGGTGGGAATGCTGTCCTTGTTTTACCGGTATTTTAATGGAAGACGATCTGAGGAACTAGCGTGATTTATCCCTTCGGCACCGGTGCATAGTCGGGAAACACGCCAAACGCGTGCCCAACATCTGCACACAGTAGACTTTTGTCACATGAGAACGGGTAGCTTTTACAACTCGTTCCTGTGTTCAACAGCTCGGCTGTGGAATGATCTGCCGGCCTCTGTGTTTCCTCCATCCTACAACACCCAAGACCCAAGTTCACTCCTTCCTATCCTCTAAAAGACCCTCCACACAGCATACCCAAAGATGATATAGACCTTGAAGGAAATTATTTCCTTCAGGGTCTCCTGTAAAAAAAAATCATTTATTATCGGTAAAACGGATTTAGGTAAAATAATTAAAATTCTCTATTCCTAAAGGTCTTTACATATATAACGTGTTTTCCTCGCATTTAAATGACAATGTTTTCTTAATTAATTTATTTAAATGTGTTATAATGAAACAGCTGTCACAATAATAAAAACTAAAATACTTGCAGATCTTAATAATAAACATTATTAAATTTGTTTTACATACAATAAAAAAAAACAACCTTATTATAATGAAACCGGCCGCACAAAAGTGTTGCCAACGTTGTTCAGTACTGTACACATATTGGCTGCTCCTCTTTTGATAGTCCGCGCAGTTTGGATATAGCTGTCTGACTTTGTTTCTATTATACTCGTATACTCGTATATGCCCCATAAGTATACTCGTATATGCCCCATAAGTATACTCGTATATGCCCCATAAGTATACTCGTATATGCCCCATAAGACCCTGCATCACCATTTTTAATTTTTAATACATTTGTTACAAAAAAATAAACTATGTAGAATTACACAATAATGTAGATATTGATAAATTATACATGCGTCGATGATAATCTGCAACACGGATCTGTATGACCCAATCAACATTAGTTAATAATTTGTTTTCTAATTTTCAGCCGATAACATAATTTTAACAATTTTAACGTAACCTAAAATTTTTATATATTGGATGACAAAACGTGCCCATGCGACGGTAAGACAAAACAAAATAGCAAACACCTACTAGAAAAGTGTCCCATCTTCGAAAGTGAAAGATTTCAATTGCATTGCAGACTAAAGAAGGAACATGGACGAAATCTAGGAAAATAAGAGAATTTACATGAATTATCTGGAAAAACTAAACAAAAATATTTAAAAAAATATATGAAAAAGATTGAAGACTCAAGATAATTTTAGTTACAAGCAAAAATGATAAATAGAGGAACAGGAGAAGTAGCAAGAATAGTATAAAAAGAAAACACACAAATCTTCACAATATTAGTTTCTGATTAATAATTCCATGGAATGTTGTGCAATATTTTCGTTTATTGTATAATATTGTTACAGTTTTTGAAAGTTGTTAGAAAATATCAAAATATCAAAGATAATAATAGATAATAAAGGTAATAATACAATAAAATAGCATAGAAAAATAAATTTTAAAAAAAACGCAAGAAAAGTGGAGAGAAATAAATTATCAGATTATCAGTTAAAAAGATTTAATTAAGATCTACATGGCTCTCTGTCAATCACTATTAGAATATGGTATTATCGGATGGGGCAGTGCTAATTATAATATTCTTAATTTATTCATTAGAACACAAGAAGCCATGATGAAAATTATAATTAAAGTTTCTGTAAGAAGTCAGAAGAAGAACTGACGATATCTTCAACAAACTTAACATCATGTCAATAAAACAATTATAATCTAAAACACTACTTTACATTAATAAATACAAAAACTGGAATTATCAACAATCACAAATATTAGAAACACTAGATCTCAGAGTCAAAAACGCGTACAACGAGGAACCACAAACACAACATTTGGACCAAAAAAACTACAACGAAATTCCACTATCCTTCAAAAATCACAACAGCAATAATAAATTTAAAAATCAAATAAAACACTGAATACGTTGCATAGGGAGAACTGAAATAGACAATATATAAACACCAAATACAGGCTAACCCCGAAACCACTCAACTTCACCTAAAACATCTCACCTTACAATTATTTTACTTTTTTCATCACGCACATCAATTTAATAAAATGTAATTTCATATTTTGTAAATGAATCCCAGTGAAGATATCATTATTTGTGATCTTATTACAAAAAAAAGAGAATAAAACATTATTATTATTATAGGCGACTGAAGAGTGTACGCTTGTCACACATGCATTACAAAGCTAGACAGATCTAAAATAAAAATAAAGCAACAAGAACAAATTGAAATGGCAAAGCCGGTTTTTCATTATACTCGTATAAGTCATGAGCGGGCAGTGTCCACCCTTGATACACCAACAATACGCAAGTATTTTTTTAAGGATTCCAATATTCATGGGCGTAGTCCGAAGCATTGCGGGTCTACGCATTTGGCTGGTTATATAAAAAAAGCATTTAAATATGATGCTGCCAGTCTGGGTGTTGTATGATATTGATTGTTAAGTGTGATAGATCTGCCAGTCTAGATGTTGTGATATTGATTGTTAAGTTTGATAAATCTGCCAGTCTGGGTGTCGTGATATTGATTGTTAAGTGTGATAGATCTGCCAGTCAAGATGTTGTGATATTGATTGTTAAGTTTGATAGATCTGTCAGTCTGGGTGTTGTGATATTGATTGTTAAGTGTGATAGATCTGCCAGTCTAGATGTTGTGATATTGATTGTTATTATGATAGATCTACCAGTCTGGGTGTTGTGATATTAATTGTTAAGTGTGATAGATCTGCCAGTCTAGATGTTGTGATATTGATTGTTATTATGATAGATCTACCAGTCTGGGTGTTGTGATATTAATTGTTAAGTGTGATAGATCTACCAGTCTGGGTGTTGTGATATTGATTGTTATTATGATAGATCTACCAGTCTGGGTGTTGTGATATTAATTGTTAAGTGTGATAGATCTACCAGTCTGGGTGTTGTGATATTAATTGTTAAGTGTGATAGATCTGCCAGTCTAGATGTTGTGATATTGATTGTTATTATGATAGATCTACCAGTCTGGGTGTTGTGATATTAATTGTTAAGTGTGATAGATCTACCAGTCTGGGTGTTGTGATATTGATTTTTAAGTGTGATAGATCTATCAAAAAAGCTGTCAATAAAATAAATTCGTTTTACCTACCAACTGAAAAATGTTAACTATAAATCGATGAACGTTTTAACGACCATGATTTTATTTCTATCACAGTTTTAAATTTTATTGCTACTGAAAATAAAAGAAAACTTATTCATAAACATGTAATTAATGAATCTTTTGAGGCATATAATTTTTATTCAATAAATTTATCGATTTTTTTAGAACGAAAGTAGTTAATTTCTTGAAGTTTTTGTGAATACACGACGTATCAATTATTCGTCTTATAACGACTGGCCGTTTACAGACTTCCTTTACTGTTTTATAACTATTCTTGTTAAAGTTTTAATATGGTATGATTAAAATGCGGATACACATTGTACAGTTCTTTAGAAACTTATATTTTAGAGTAATTCAGATTATTCGGGAGAATTATTCGCGGTAATTGATAACATTTTTCAGGTATAAATCCTCAACTGTAATACTTCAACATACCACTGGGAGGTTTTTGTTGCCAAACAACCACCGTGGATTCTATTTTGTTGATATGGGGGTGTTTCTTGCTTGTTACACTTCTGCCAAGTATGAGTTCTGTATCATTCACACATTTCTAAAACTATTAATGATTCAATTTCAATATAAGAATATTTCAAGTTATTCAAGTCAGTTATCGAGGGTTGACAGTCACTTCTGAATATGTATAAGTACAGAAAAGCAGATAGATGACGATTCCTTGCTAGACTTCTCTCCCTAGCGAATCGAAGAAATATTCCACTCAGTGGTGCTTTTTGTTTTCAATAAATATATTGAATATGCTGTACCTACATCATCTCTATTGATATCAATTTTCTTCAGTATTAAGGTCATTTAAACTTTTTTCAGGATGCTCTGTTTAATATATATCCGAGTTGCTTTTGTCAGATTTGCTTCACTTTTATCAGCACTTTCATGGCTTGATTCATTAGACTGTTCGGCTGATTTAGGATGGCTTCATTCGATATTATCTCCAGTTCCTATCCCCACTTTCAAAATACGTGTGTCTTATGTGAGCTTATCTCATCTTTGTTGCTTGGCAAATACCCTGTTGACTTATGACATCATTACGGCTAGGATGTATCCTCCTCAGCAAATGCTCTCCGCTGTCTGTGGCCCTAGTCATTCGTGTCCAGTCCTCAGTCCTTCCCGTCTTGCTCTAATCCTCTTCTACATAGTTCGTTCTTCTACTGGGTTATGTTAATCTGTGACTGTCTTATGAATTCTATCCTTAAATTATCTATCATTAAAACTGCAGCTCTTGTAGGTTTCTGGTTTCCTTCTGACTCTCTTGTAATTCGAAAGAGTCGCATTCGGGCAATAGTGAAACCCGTGCAGGTACCCACTTACTGCTGATGTAGTCAGTTCATTGGTTAAGACTTTTTTTCCGTCCCACCGCAGTGTCGGCCGTAGCCTTCGTCAGCTGGCCGAGAGCAACGACCTACGAGCCGGTAGTGATGCGGCCGTGGCGCGACAGTCCATCAGCAGCGGGGAGATGGTGCCACACGGGGTGGTTATGCGTCTCGTTACGGAGCGGGTCGAGCAGGCGCAGCGCGCGCTCGGCATCATCATCGACGGCTTTCCCAGGGATATGGAGCAGGCCAAGGCCTTTGAACAACTGGTGAGTTTCCATATTCGATATTACTGTCTTCCTTAACTTTAGATGAACTTGTTATTTGTATAATATACAAGTAATTGATATTATCAAAGTGCAGTCACTGCAGAAACTGATTTTAACTTTCTTGTAAGCCTATTCACGTAAAAATGGTTAATTTGGTAGATAAAATTCATTTGAAACTAAAATAACCTACACGACCTAGCTCATAAAATTATGAATATCATGTTTTGGTATTTTAAAGGCACTTGATAATTCGAATGGGCTTTAAAAACTAATTGGATAAACTATTGCAAAGTTGACAACTGACTATTTATGTGTCTAGTTTCATCAGCACCCGCAAGTAGTCCTGCTGGACTGCTCCAAGCTGCAGTTGGGCAGGGGCCGGCTGGACGACAGCGTAGCGGCCTTCCGCAGGAGGCTGGAACTCTTTCGGGAGCTGTCACTGCCCATGCTCAAGTCACTGGACGCTGACCAAAGACTAACCATCGTAAGTATATTCTGCTTTATACGTCAACTTATTTGATCTCCTGCTGTAATGTGGCCCTATAAGTGCCCTCGAATGAGCACCGCATAGCTTTAAAACTGTACGGGACGTGTAGGATCCGCACAAGAAAAATAGTGTAAATATTTAAGCACCGGCCAGTATGGTCGGTCGCTGAGGTAGCGGGTAGGGACATCCGCGGTTACTGAATGTAGAATACTGTGCTTGTCTGGTAGCACCAGGTCAAGGTATCCAAGGGAGGAGAGCGGGGTTCAGGTAGAGCGACATTAAAGATGCAAGTTGAGTCCAAGGTAGGAGAGCGGAGTCCGGGTAGAGCGATAGTAAAGATGCAAGTCGAGTTCAAGGTGAAGCAGTTAGGCAGTGTCGGGTGGGGGTGTTGTTCGTTCTGCAGTTTAAGTGAAAAGAGAACACATACCACCTTGCGTACGCTGTTTATAGCGCGCGCGGCGCGGCCGAACATTATATGCTAGTATCGTACGTGTTGTACAATCGAATAGATTACATATGTGGTGCAATCTCGGCTCGGTATTGCATGTGTTGTGCAATAATTTATATATGGTTATAAAGAAATAAGGTTCTCTGTAGACACGTTCGATACAAAAACCCTCCCTATTATGATTGATAATGATTTGTCTCCCATTACTCCATCGCTCTGCATGATAATTATAGTGATATCTCCTTGGTATTTCACTCGCTGCATAACCTGCCCGGTGGAGTCGTCCAGTTTAACGCACTGTCTTCATTGACCTAAACCATAGTAAATATGTAAAATTCCAGGTTGATGGGGACACAGACACAGTTCCCGTGCAAGAAGACTTCAGCCGCGTGATGCTGCAGCACATGACCAGCTCCCCCGCGGTGATGGGGGGTGCGGGGGACGCAGGACCGCAGCCTTCCACGGCTCCCCGCGTGCTCAACGCCCCCGCCCCCGCCCCCGCCCCCGCCCTTACCACCAGCGGCAGGCGGGGGCAGCCTTTCCCAGGTATGTATAGGTAGGCGGTGTTCCATACATATCTACGCTTGATATGTAGTTGAGCTCTGAATATCAGACGATAGGCGTTCAGTAGATTGTAGAAGAGGGGCGTAGCCCGAATTACATTCACCAATCAAAACTCAACGAACCCCGAAAACATTGTTTTTTAACCGAGCGTTCATAGTTATATTATATGGAATGTGTGGGACTGCACTAACCTCCCCACATACCGGAATAAATATTTATTATATTATATTATATTATTATTATAAAATAATTTTCAAACATTCAATTTTCAAAAACCGCCAAACGCTCCAAATCTATGGCCGATCAGTTTTTAGGTTAGAATGTCAAAAGAAGGATGAGCTTTACCGTACATAATTTTATATTCTATTCATAGTAAACCATAACTAAACATAAATATTAACAATATGTAGCTTTTTAGAAACTTTAAATCGAAGAATAATAATAGTATTGAGCATTAACATTATAAAAATATCCATGTTGACAATTGGTTTACTGATAAATTCTCTAATTTCTGTTATTAATAATAGTTTCTTTAATTAAACAACAGTTATAGAGCGTTAAGTCACCCAAATTAAGTTTAAATTTCACGAAAGCTAAAAGATACATTTTTAAAATACAAAACAAAATCGAAAACTAAAAATCTTTATACTAATCCAAAAACAGAACACACACGTTCCAAATGCAATGGTACCAACATAACAAGGTGTTTTGATAAGATGATTTTTTATACACTTTCAAATAACGATTTATAAATTCTACGTATAATAATTACATATAATAAAAGTTATATATTCAGAATTGGCGTTCGCTGATCCATATGAATATGTATTTTTAAAGCCATTATATTTTTCACTGGAGTTCCTTATTACAGCAAATTGCTTCCATCGTACTGTGCCGAAATTAGTGTTAGTGGAAGTGATTTTTTTTAAATTCCAGCCATTTAAAGCACCGCCACCGCGCACACTATCACAGCAAATGTGACGCAAAATAGCAAAAATCTCAATGTAAATCCCATAATCGATATCATTAACTCAAAATTCGAAGAAATGAAAGTCATAATGTTCAATAAAATTAATTCCGAGCTGCGAGAAATAATACTTTCAACAACTTCATAAATGATAAATATGATCATTCAGAAACTGTCACAAATAATCGAATGCCAAAACAAGTAATTAAACTAAAGGGGGAACTGGCGGAAAAAGAAAAAAGACCGGCTAGAAGTACACCTGGCGGATATTGAGCAATTAGCCCTTCTTACCAGTGATGAAATAAGCGGCCTAAAATTTCAGGACAGTATACCCTCAATCCACACTGTCAAGCGAATCACTCAGCTCGCCGTGTTTCAATCTCACCAAAATATACCATGACGATTACAGCGTCCAAACCAAATGAAACCGTTTACTTTTGAGGATATTAAAAAAGTGCATACTATGCTAGTTGCAAAACACAGCGATCCGGTAAAAATATTCAACAAAGGAGGAGCAAAATGTGTTTTCCTAAATGTGTCTAACATAATACCATAAAAATCTGCATTAGAATGCCAAGAAAAATAAAATATATACGTTTGGATAAAATCGGTAAAAAATCTCATAAGGAAAACAAATAATTCAAAGATTATTGAAATAAGACATCTGAAAGATATATCTAATAAAATTCTTTTTTTTAAACCTTTACACAACTACTTACTACATGCTTTCAACATGGCCTCTTTCACGACATTAACACTTGACAAACTGAAACCCGACTCAATAATCACCGCAAATACCGAAATGTTAAATCATATGCTCCAGGATGAGTTACCGATCCTAAGTATAATTCTCCAAAACATTCGAAGTATTAACAAAAACTTTGAAGATTTTTTTATGCTCTTGAAAATGAAGGAGCAATTGTATATTCTAAAGACAAAATGGAAGCACAACAGAAGAAATCGAACTACAAGACGCTAACTGTTTGAAAATAATACTCAGTCAAGACATATGCATCTTTGCAATAAGCAGATCGCTTATTAATTTTATTTGGTTTTAATTCGTAGAACGCCATTTAATTTTTGGAAATCTGTTTAAAAAAAAAAAAAAACACTTTGTTATAAACCACTAACATATTTGATTTTTCACCAACCGGTTTCGCTTAGCTCAAACTTCGTCAGGGCAAATATAATAACTAAAGAATAATACAGATTTTTTTGTTATATTTTCATATGAAGCGGTAACTTGTTTAAAAATAGCATCAAACATAACTAATATATTTAATGTATATCATGGTCACCTTACATGTTTACTTCATTATACTTTAATGAATTGGCTGGAATTAGATTAATAGGTACCATGTTGGTACCCAATTCGTAGAAACGTTAATGTAACAATATTGTTCTCTTAATATATAATCCGTGTGCTATTTTTTTTGTAAAATTATTAACCTCAACACAGGCTTGTCCTAGTGGGGTTAAAAATTCTAACGTTCAAAAAGATACAATGTAAAGAAACAATAAATAAATAAAATTCTAGAGTCTTTTCCCCCAAACATACTATTAAAAATTCCTTTACCCTGATTGATGATTTAAAAAACCTATACATTCCTAAGAATGCAACATTAGTTTCATTCGATGTCGTTAACCTCTTTCCTAATATCCCCGTAACAGAAATCAAAAATATATTATCTAAATTATTACAAAATTCCAATTTGCCTAATTTCACCTTTTTAACATTTGCCTAAATCGAAACTATTTCCAATTCAATCAGGTTTTTTTATCAACAAAAAGAAGGTTTGGCTATGGGCGCTCCCACATCTCCTCTTATTGCTGATATCTTCATGGATAACTTAGATAATAATATTCTGAACTGTAAATCTCCCCTATTAAATAACGTGCTAGTATGAAGGAGATATGTCGATGATATTTTATGTATATATAACTTAAATCCTTCCTCCTACTAATAAACTCATTTCATAAGCAAATTAAATTCACCATGGAAAAGGGATCAACTCTACTTAAATTTTTTTAGACCTTACTTTATCAGTTATAAACAATAAAATAGATTTTAAAATTTTCCGTAAACCCACGTATACTGACATAACCCTTTATAATACCTCTAATCACCCCACCTTCCACAAACACTCCGTTTTCCACTCGATGATCCACCGGTTGGTTACGGTTCCGTTATCAAATACTAACTTTTCACTAGAATTATCCATAATTAAACAAATTGCAATAAATAACGGTTACAGTGAAAACTTAGTAAATCCTAAAAATAATGTCGTCAAATAAGCGTTTATTCAACAGTACCCCACCTAATAAAAATATAATAAATAATAATAATCAACCCTACCAATGGCGTAGAATCTTTTATATCAATAACTTTTCCCAACAAAGCTTTAAAAACCTTCCATCAGACATCAAACCAGCATTCTACACAGACAATAGTTCAATGTAACGACTACCCCCCGCGTTGTATGTAAGCAAAACGTCGCGTAATGTTAATATCCGGGTAAAAAAACACTTAAGATGTCTCAATAATAATGGGTTCTCAGAATTTGCCAACCACCTCTTGGAAACAGACCGCGCATTCAATAAAAATACAGGCACTAGTTTACTGCATAAAAATGGAATAGGTATTAGACTAGATAACTTAGAAGCATTAGGAAAGCCAAAGGCACTAATAGTAGACTCATTAATAATCAAATAAATTTTAATAAAAGCCCAATCCTGAAAATATTCCCACTAAACAAAGCACACGCCATTCCCGGTCAGGTACCTGCTCCCCTCCCACCCTTCACTCTCCTCTTTTTATCAATCTATTACACATGTGTATCTTAGTTCATAGTTTAGTATTATACTGCCCTGAAGAAGCTACGGCAGTAGCGAAACCCGGTCGGCAAAAGTATATACGAAATAAAAGTGATCTAAACAAAGAATAATACCGAGTTATCGGTTATACGAGTATATAGTTACAGAATACAATAGAGTGAAGTAGAGAGAATACAAAAGAGAGAGAAAAGAAAAGTAAATATTAGAGAGAAACTACAATAGAAAAGTATTATGTGTGAGAGGGAGACAACATTTAAATATATTAATAATAATAGATAGTATATATAACAGTGTAATGGGAACATAATACAGTTAGATGAACACATGTAAGAGAAGGCATTAATGGAAAATAGACTACTTGATTGCATAATAATAATTGAACGGATGACTGAGGCAATGTAACAACGGTATCCATAACGAAATATGAGGTGGAGTTTAATAATTGATAAGCTGGGGAAAATTCACAGGAAACATGTTTAAAATCGGGATGTAGGATAAATTATTATTAGTATTATTAAGTAGGAAAAAATAGTACCATTTAAAAAACGCAAGTGTTCTATAATTCTAATGTTTACATTACGTGCTGTTTTTTCTCATGTAAAAAGCAAGACAGTTACAGGTAAGTTTATAAATGCCAGAGTGGCTTCAATTATCATCTCTGTCTTCGGTATTGATAAAAAAATTGGATTCCGGAAAAAATTGGAACGTCCAACGCCATATCCTCAGTAACTGGATGTATTAAAAATTCTCTAGACTCACTTTAAAAGTGCATTGGCATATTCCTCGACCTTTCTAAAACTGCTGATACCATAAACCACACGCATCCGTTTAACAAACTCGAAAATATAGGAATTACTAATAATTAATTGATGTTTTTTAAAAGCCACATGGAATACAGAAAGCAAATGGTTAAACTCAACAACGTAACCAGCAAATTTATTGATATCAAATTCGGGGTGCCTCAAGGAAGTATTCAATCCTGTTCTTAATTTACTTAAGTGACCTATATCACATGAATATAGAATAAATCATAAGCTTTGCAGATGATACTGTTATTCTATTAAATAGGAAAAAATTGGCAGAAACATTCAAGAAAACAGAAGTCACTCTAAACAAAATCAAAACATGGCTATACTATCACTCACTTACACTTAATGCCAATAAAACCAAATTCATAACTTTTGAAATAAACAATACACATATTCAAAAGTAAACATTTACTTGAAAATTCATAGCTTACCACATTTAAATGGACAATGTGATTATCTATCATTGGAAAATATTAACCATATTGCATATCTAGACGTAAAAATTGATTAAACAATTTAAAGTGGACTAATCACATTATTTATTTAAACTTAATTAAGTGACTAATGACTAATCACATTATTTATTTAAATATAATAAAACTGTTAATAACAACAAATACACATATTAGAAACACTAGATCTCAGAGTCAGAAACACACCCAACAATTAAAAACACAACATTTGGACAAAAGCTTCATAGACTATGGTACTAAACTATACAACAAAATCCAACTCTCCTTAAAAAATCACAACAACGATAATTAATTTAACGATCAAATAAATCGCTGGATACGTTACATAGGGAGATCTGAAATGGAAAATTCAGACTAAAACCGAGACCACTCAACTACACTTAAAACACATCACCTTACGATGTTTTTTTTTTCATCAATTAAAAATAATTTAATTTCATATTTTGTAAATAAAATCCTCATCGCGGGAAATCCCAGTGAGGATATCATTATTTTTTTAACTATTATTATTGTTTTTTTTATAAATAATGGTGGTTGAGCGGAAGTCGTTAGGGAGAGTATAGACTCATTTTATTTTTATAAAAAACTTGAAAAGATTTCCGGAGCAATATCTATAGTATTTTGTGTACGAACATCGACAACGACTGTCTTAACCGAGATCCAAAGACGACGTGGATTTTTACGTTGTAAGTCGATCCTATTTATGCAATATTCAGACCCTTTTCAACGAATTAGAATAAGGACCTCTTCAATTTACGCATCACTCCCTTCTGAATTAGAGCCTGCATCCAATCATCCCGTGAAATAATCCCCCGAATGTCTGTAGAACCTCTTCAATTTACGCATCACTCCCTTCTAAATTCGACATTTCATCAAACCAGTCGTCAGATTTTCGAACTCGCCGAGTATTTTTATAGAGTAATGATAGTTTCTTATTCGTACCATATGATTATTAGAAATAGTAGTATTTTTTTTAAATCTCGATATCTTCGAACACATATTAAATTACATTTTATTAAAAAAAAACTTAATAAAAAATAAAAACTTTTTTTTTTAATATATTTTAAACACAATAAATATATTAATTTATCAGTAAGGCAGTGTTGCATAATATATAGAAAACGTATTAAGCTGCATGTTTAGGTGTCTTCCGCTTATGTAAGTAATACATTGGCAAACAATAGATCTGTAGAACATAGTACCTAGATGCTTTTCATTTATTATAATAGCAGAAAATAAAAACAAATCGTATCCTAGGATAGTCATAGCATAAAACAAATAACACTGCAAGTGTATTGACTAATGTATTGTTGTTTGCAGGTATTAGCACGATCAGTCAACAAGTGCACGGCGTGGTGTCCCCCGCGGGAGCCGTGGTGGCCAACGGCGTGCGCCACGCGGCTAATGGCGCCATCAAGAACGGCGCCGGGCTCGCCAACGGGTACGCCAACGGCATGGCCGCCGGACTGGGCGGGCTTGGCGGAAACCTGCAGGGAGCCGCTAACGCTGTCTCGGGCGCCGCTAACGGCGCCCTAACGAAGGCAACCAACGGATTCGGCGGGATGACGGCAGTCAACGGAATGCCGGGACTGGGATCCACTAGAGTGGCGCCCTTAAAAACTAATGTGGCAACCGCTCGAAATAATATCTACCACGGAATCGAACAGATGGATACCCACATTTAGAATGCGATATTGATTTAAAAATATCAGTAAATGTTCGAAACATATTGATTATTTCGTAACAAAAATTAATTAATAATAATTTTAAGATATGCATAGTCTAGCAAATTCTCTTTCAAATCTATTGGAATTAATTATGAAAGTAGGAAATTACACGTAAATTATTGCATAACAACTATACCAATCAGTGGTGCGATTTCAGTTTTATATGGTTGATTATATATTTTATTTATAATTTCCTTCTTTAAAATATATGGTGTTTATTATACAATATATGAAAGTTGCATTTTAATAAAATCTTTATTGTTTTAATTTTCTCAATTCAACAACACCACCTTCTGTTACGTGTGTCATATGTTGATCCGCCGCGACTTATTTGATAACGACGGGATCACACAATATAAGTGATGGATCAAATGTAACTTGATAAATTGCTTAAAAAATATCTCTTACGTTTTGAAAATATTGGATTACGCCAAGAAAAGCATTAATCTCACGCGAATGATGACAGAAATTTTATTTTGTATTCATGTTTTCGGTGTTGTAAACTCGATGTTAAGTTTTTATGCATTAAAAATCGTATAAGTAAATTTTAAGGAACTAACTAACTAAATAGGTAATCAATTTAAATTTAATGTTGCTGGTTAGCAAAGATATTAATTGAAGTAACATCCATAATCATCAATAACGTAAACTTCAATTAAAAATAATTATAAGATCTAATTAGTTAACCATTTTAATAAAAATATTTGTGAGATATATCTTAACACAAACACATCATGAAATTAGAAAAAACTTACACCTTCCCTGAAATCAAATAGTGAAATTTCCTTAAAACAATACAATTATCTGCTACATCAAAATTTTAGAAATGTGTTTGTCATAGACATTATAATTTTAATTGCAAAGCAGATATTATGATACCTAAACGTTTTTTTGTTGCTCTTGTCCTTTTTGTAGTTTTTAAATGTGTTTTCGTATATTATTTTTTAAATTGCGTTCGCTAGATGCTCTAGGTCGGTATACCAAACTTTAAAATGAATAATTATAAACCTACCCAAGTACCATTTAAGAAAATAACAATAATGTTTAGAGAGACATAGGTCGTATTTTACGAACCGAGTCTAAAAAGTGCCTTCACAAATCTTAAGTACCTTAGTTAAGTATGATCTAATTATAAAATATTTGAGATTAAATAGCAACTATTTAACTATTCTAAACTTTGGAAAATAAAAAAATAAAACTACATTTATAAAATTTACTTCGGTAACGATTATTATTAGAATTAGCTATAAAGTATTGCGTATATTAATTTTTGAAATTTCGGTTGTAAAGAGTTAAATGTTTAAATTATTTTTCTCCTCAACTTCTCGATTCTTAAATGGATTTAGTTTAGTGATGCACCGATATCTAGCTGCTCCCAACTGTCTGGAGCCAGTGAGACTATGGCATCCCCAATCGGGGTATGTTGTGAGGCTGAAGATAGTGAGAGGGGGAAGGAGTTTTTTTTTTAGGGAAAATTAACGTCAAATCGACAAGTTACATATATATATCAATAAAAACAATAAATCATGCCAATTATAAATTTTCCACTGCTGATGATAAATACTATTAGTAAAGTGTGACAATATGCAGCTTTACATCAGTTAGTTTAAACTATGTCAGTCGGGGGAGGGGAACATAGGAGTGGGATAAAGGTACAAATGACTAGATTAGATGGAAAGGTGGTTTAAGTTATCTAGTTTGAGGGCGGTCGTTTAATGGATTTTAATTTAATATCGCGTATAGTTGAGTTAAAAATGTCAATGTGGTAATAATTTAAATTGAATGAGTATGTAGATCTGTAGATAAAAGAGTTGTTTGGAATTGATTTTACAATGAGGGATATAAAAAGTAACTGACTGTCTGCTGTTGAGATTTGGGATATGAAATAATTTGCATTTGAAAAGATCAGAGCTATCAACTAAGTTGCGTGCGATTTTAAATAACATTACGATATCCGCTATATTTCTTCGGCAAGTTAATGTCTGTAAATTTAAAAAAAAAATGTGCGGAGTCTTCATTGCTAACATGAGATCTGAAAGAGCGGAAGTTTAGGTACCGTAATAATCTATTTTGTGCGCTTTCAATTCTGTTTTTTAGATGATTAGAGGAAGGTGAGGAAGTACCTGGGTGTTAATATATAGTAAACAAACACGGCCAAAGCCATTTCAAGCAACGCTTCGATTCCGAATGGTGGTCTTTCACCAGAGCGATACTAAAAGTATCTACCGCTCTGGAATATGCCGCAAAAATAATACGTACTATTTTAAATAAATGAATTGTGAAATAATACAAATTAATCAAATAAAATTTACTTGCGCACGCCGGGATTTGAAGGATATAACCACTCGTACACAATAGATCCTTCAGATCGCCTTCTGAATTCACTGGAACATTCTTTAAATCCGTGTTGAAATGTACTCGCCTGTTATATACTTGAGATGCGATGAAAATTGAAACAGTGATAGTTACTACGGTTATGTCGAAGTGGGAATGTTTGATTTAGGAGCAGTGCTTCGGTGATTAAAACCAATATTTGATGACATTCGCAGAGGAGTTTGAGAAACTTCTTCTCTCGGGGAGCTCTTTGTTTCTGTATTTTAGCTGCTTCCACCAGTAGCTACGATACGCAAGAATTGTCATCGTTGCATTACAAAATTTTGAATATGTAGCTCTTTTGAATATTTTTCTAACTGCATAATTAATCATTATTTTCCAATAGTCTTTTCCGTCGCAATGTTTCTACGCATGTTAAATCCTTAAATAGAATCACCCAAACTTACCAATGACACGAACATTATTCAAGTAAACTGTATTTCATGCTGTATTTTTAGTTACTAACACGTGACGTACTTATTTTGTGTTGTAATTATGGTGTACGTGTGCGTAACCTCTAAGATGATTTTTTTGTTATATTGTGTACATTTAAACTATGCATACATACTATTTAATGATGCATTTTCAAAAATTGTTTAATACTAGGTTCTATATTGTAACAGGCCCGTAATTGTAACCCCTTTAAATATAAGAATTTATATTTAAAAATTAAATAATTAATAAGGAAACGTTAAAATAAACACGTTCCGCAAAATCCTTGTCCTACCATTGAATACATTATATTAAGAAATACAAAAACAGAAGTGCTTGGTCGATGGTTCTAGCCCTAGTCAATTAGGCTTATATGTTTTGGGAAACTAGTCCTTATTCCCTAGTACGATACGGGCCTGCCAAAATAGTAATATAGTAAATTTAAAAAAAAAATAGTTAAGTAAAATATAGAATTTAGTCAGTTTTGATACAAAGCTATTTGTTGAAACCTTTTAAGTGTATAGTTGTTAGATGTCTCGAGGCCAACTTTCTCAATAATATCCTTTTAGTCTATGTCAGATTTTTTACACAAAATAATTAGGTAACTTTAACACAACAAACTGTAGAGTTAGCAGTAGGTACTGCACGTGCGATACGATTTATGTTAGGCTACTCTCTGACACTCTCTCGGTAGGGAATCGACATAAACCTCAAGCATGATACCGACAGGGCACTGCGCCATACATTTCAATGGGCGCTAGCTCACAACTCGGGGGGAAGTGGGAGCGTCGTGACGTACTTCTGAAATACCACAAGCGGGACAACAATTCAGTAGCTTGTCGGTAAACACGCATCCAGTAAATCTATGCACTGCATTTCGATCGTTTACGCGCCATTCATCCTTCAATTTCAAACAGAGCGGGATATGAATTTTCGGCTAATAATGGAAGTAGAGAAATATGCACTCCTTTATAACTATAAATTACCGGTATATGCAGTAAAGCTTGGTGGATAATAAGAGGACTTCTTATATATGGAGTAATGTGCTGGACCAGTTCTAGGAATGTTTTTTTTTGATATTCGGTACAATTTCCGAAATTTTACATCATCTCCGGACAGGGAACAGCAATAAATAACTTACAATGTTACGTTCGATGTAGGAGTAGACCTACAACCTCCTCCTTTTTTGTCTCGTTCGAAGGAATAAATAGCATAGCAGAGCCTCGTCTTCACTTGATTCACTCGACATTTTTCGATTTTGACATTGATAGATCCGATAACATTCAGCGATAAATTCGATAACAGAAATCTGCAATACCGACAATTTATGGCGGCTACGAATCACTGCAGACCCGTCAGATAGTCGATGGAGGAAATATCGCGAAACATTTCCCGCATTCTTGCTGCACCCGTTTTATGTCGATTCCCTACCGGACCGTCAGAAAGCGGCCTTAAATGCTATGTGTTGTTATCTTAAGATAAGAAGAACTTGTGGAACACGGAAAGCAACCATTCGAATAGCTATCAAATAATACTCTGCATCAGTCACCACGAATATTGTGTTCGAACTGATCTTCAGTATTGGATTAGAAAACACAGAAAAGTTTCAGAATCTCTTTGCAGATAATGAAATACAAACAGGATGATTTAATTTATGTTTATAATTTCGTATGCATCCAATGTATAATTTTATGATTTTGTACATGTTAATTTTTGCTAGTATTACCGTTTTTTGTGGGATATCAGTTTCGCCATATTTTTACTCAAGTTTTAAAGCATTTTGTTGTGGATAAAATACATAAGATTCGTTTATTTCATTCTAAGATTCATGTCAGCATTTAGGCAAGGATATATTATGTACTCAATGTCTCAAAAATATATGTTTCTCAGTAACTTATTTAAATAATCTCCACCTTTGAAAACTTTGCCAAAAACCCTGTTGTGCCTATTTTATTACTGGACACCAGTGGCGTGCAGTTCATAAAGCTTTAAAAGCTGTGCCTACCCTAAAAAAAATAAATAGACAAAATAAAATATTTTTTTAATAAAAATGTACTTTTTTCATAAATTAATTAATATTATTTATGATACAATCGTTCTAGATAAATAAATTGTTTCTATGTGACAAATTTACACTTTTTAGTAAGATAATAAATGGACCAATATCAGATATTCGAATCACTATTCATAACTGGACAATGCACGCCACTGCTGCGTATTTACAGTAAAATGATCGAGGGAGAAACGGCTGTCCCACAAAATAATTATCAATTACAGAACTCACCATTAATGAAAAATTAAATTGATTTACCATTCAACGATATTTTAAAAATAATGTTTTGTAATAAGGAACTCCAGTTCAATATATTTTATTTTTATTTTTTATATAATAATGATGTTGAAACTTAAATACCGGTATATACATATTTTTTTTTTTTCTAAATTTGGTTTTCATAGTTAAAAAAAATTTCAAAGTTTCAGTTTTCAAAGCTCGTCAAAACGCTGAAAATCTATGGGCGGTCAGTTTTGATCAGTTTTGGGGTTAGAATGTCAAATAAAACAAGGATGAGCTTTACCGTAGATAATTTTATATTCTATTCATAGTAAACCATAACTAAACATAAATAATAAAATTATGTACCTTTTAGAAACTTTATCCCAACAAACGAAAAAATGTGAATACTCTAATTGATATCACTAATAATAGTTATTTTTTTATATTGAACAACAATTATAGAGCTTAAAGTCACCCAAATTAAGTTTAAATTTCGCCAAAACTTAAAAACTTCGTATTTAAAATGTGATTTTTTTATTCACTTTAAATAACGATTGATAAATTCTACGTATAATTAATTATATATAATAAAAGTTATATATTCAGAATCGGCGTTTGCTGATCTATATGAATACATATTTTTTAAAACCATTCTATTTTTTACTGGAGTTTCTTTTTTAAGTGCTTTTACCTTATGCGTTACCGTGAAGTGTAAGATTATTTTTTGTTCATAGTGATTTCTCCAATGTAAACCTTCTGATATCGCATGATGTGAGAGGAAATGTATTAGATTATGCTTTTATGGTTAATTAACTTGTGTTTGTAACTATTTATTATCTAGAACATATTGTATTTTAATTTAAAGCCCACCAACAAAATAATATGTTCTGATTACTGCCTGTTTCAACTGTTAAGGGGAACGGCTCGCGGCAACTTTAGCAATTATTTAGGGGCTAATAGTGATTTTTAAAAAATACAACCCCGTCTACTAGGAAAATATAAAATAAAAAATAAAAAGAGGTACTAAAATAATCATTAAGATTGACTAATAATTAAATTTAAAACGTTCGATTTACGTTGGAATACAAATCTGCTGTACACAAATTAAAATATAGACCCGAAAAAGTTTCTTTTTTAAGAGCCTATATTTCATAATATAAAACATAAAGAAATTAAATACTTCTAATCAGTGTTAGATATTTACTATACCTTTATTTTGAAAATATACATAATTCAGTTTGAGTGGATATTTTGGCCTCAAATCCAAAATTAAGTTTTATATGAAACAGGGCGCGCAGCCGTTCCTCTTAAGTTAAAACGAATAATTTTGAATGGCTTGTTTTGTAAGTTATTTTAATTATCACACATTACTTTATATTTAAACTTTAAATCTTGTTTAGGGCGATTTAATCGATATTTTAAAATGCAGTCTGTTGTTCTTAAAATTTTAGTAACTTTTAATGAAATTCATCGATGCCCATCGTTGATAAGTACTTTTGTTATCATGCTCGACCAGATATTTGAATTTAACTCATTTTGACGGTTATCAATATTGTACTAATAGTTTTTTTTTCTAGGAAACGCACATAATTATTTCATGAAGCAAATTATTTGTAAAGCATTTAAATTTTTGATATATTAATTTATTTGTATTTATTTGGACGAAAATAAAAGCTTACCAGCACACATCAATAAGGGTTTCATTGTTTACACAATTCAAAACGGAAAAATAAAAACCACCCCATGCAAAAAGTACGTATATTTTTCTATTATTTTACTCTTTACAATCACAGATCGCATCCTCTAATTAATCAAGCAACTCTCAACTTCATACAGGTTAGTTGACGAGATGTATTTTTTTATTATGTTTTTATTCCGGTATGTGTGGAAGTTAGTGCAGTCCCACGCATTCCATACAAAATATACATATAATAGTTATAAAAATATCTACAAAATTTGAAGAAAAAAAAAAATATAGTAGGTGAATGATTCATGACACACTAAACAAAAATAAATAAAAATAAGGACATGAAAATAAAGCCTTTAAGGTGCTGCGGCATTTAAATTGCGAGGGGCCAAAATCTTTCCCCAGTGTGTGTCGATGCTGGAGGCTGGACTGAGGCGGGCCTCCATGATGAGGATATTCCCGGAGCTGTTTATTCTTTCCCCCATTCCAGCCACCTTAGATCTTATAAAAGCTGCAATGTAATATGGATACGGAGTTGATAAAAAAAATTCATTAGATAGACACATCATATAATAGCATAATTAGAAAAAATAACGCCCTTTTCGTGATAATTTTGTTTTTTATATGGCATCTGGGTACTTAAAAAAATGTTAAAATTGATATAACTTTGAGAGGATTTAAAATTGGATCACCACATATTTTATTTCAAATAACCCCCCCTATCACCCACTTCGTTTGATCCGTGACTTATGGGAAACCCGATAGAAGATATATAGATCTAAAAATATATAAGTGAGTGATTGTTCTCTCTTCGCACTTTATATCTTTAAGAGGAACGGCTGCGCGGCCTGTTTCATACAAAACTTAATTTTGGATTTGAGGCCAAAATACTCATCTAAGCCCAATGACCTTTTTTTTCATCAAAAGGTATAACAAATATCTAATACGGATTAAAAGTATCATTAAAAATTTTTTGAACTTACAAAACAGAGGCCATTAAAGAAATTGAATTTACGCGATTTAGTAAATATTTGGTGATTTTAAAAAAAGATAAAAAAATAAATTACCCCATCTACTGTGAAAATATAAATTTAAAAAAGAAAAGAGGTATTAAAATGAGCATTGTGATGGATTCAAAATTAAATTTAAGACGACCAATTTACTTTGAAACACAAATTTGTCGTACATATTTTAAAATATCGACCCGACAAAAGGTTTTTTTTTAGATGTTTTGTTTTTATGTTTTATTTAACATAATCAAATGTGACAAAATTTAAAAAAAAATACCATGAACCCTCATATATTTTCCAAAGATGGAATCGTGAAAAATTGATTTATTTAATGGCCTGTATTTCATAATTTAAAAAGAAAATAAATAAAATACTTCTAATCCGTACTAGATATTTACTATACCTTTAATTTAAAAACAAGGATCGTTGAGAATCGGTGCGTATTTTGGCCTATAATCAGAAATAAAGTTTTGTATGAAACACGGCGCACAGCCGTTCCCCTTAAACAATAATACGCACTTTGATCCATCTAAGCAAGTTTTCGTGTAATACACAGAAACCGACAATTTTTTTGTAATATTTTTTTTATATGTGAATGCCTCAAAAGTGCCGCTGCTAACCGGAGCCAGTGATACTATGGCAGCGCCATTTGAGGTACGTCGTGAGGCTGAAGGGCTTGGAGCGGGGAAGGAGATAGGGAAGACCTGGATATTCAGATCTGGCTACCAAACACGGAATGGTGGTCTTTCACCAGGACGAAATTGAGAGTATGTTTAATATTAAGTAAAATAATACAATTTAATTAAATACAACAATAACAACAACAAAAATCTTGTGTTTAAATCCTGTAAAATCTTTTTTTCGCAATTTTTTTAAATTTAAATTTATAACTTATGTATTAAATTCTACAAATATTTTAATTTTATTATTATTATGACAGCTATTTCGTCGTTTAAAGCCAGTTTGATCATCATAATGTCTGGCAGATGACAAAATAAAATATTTTAAATATCATCCGATGAACTCGAAGCTACATGCTGCATATCTGCACCTTATTTCAATCCATAGAGTTTCAGGAGCAGGAGTTGCAGTGCTTCAAGAAGTTCTGCAGCGATGGTTGCTGAGTGCACAGTCAGCTGCACAAGATCATTAATAAAAAACCAAATGGATTCATTGATTATTAGTGTATTAGTGTTTTGCAAAAAAATAAAAAGTGATTATAAGTTTTTAATTTTTTTTTTTTAAATTATTTTATTTCAATGGGGAGATTTTATATAAGAATATCTGATGTGTACCCGGCCTTGCTCGGGATTATTTTTTTGTTTTCAAATTCCCTCCACACAGCATCCCCAAAGATGATATAGGACTTGGGGGAAATTATTTCCTTTAGGGTCTCCTGTGTGGAGATACCGTAAAAAAAATGAAGTTAAGAAGTTGTGAATTCTTTCTTGTCGTTTGGATGACTATTACTATCTCTAAACAATGAAACAAAGAAACGTTTATTTGAAATTCAAAATATATCTAAATAATAAAGGTCTTTAATAGATACCTACTTGTGTTTTCCATTTTGAAAATATTCCACCCAAATAAACCTTATTCTTTTGAATATGTAATTTGTGGCTAACCGGAGTGGTATATAAGGATATAATGAGGATCTTGTGAATCGACGCGAGTTTGTATGTGCAAAGTTATCCTGGTTTCTGAATGCGTAAATTAAAATATCTTTTGAATGTAATTGTTTCAGAGACATTATATTCGGGGCATTAAAAACATAGAATTTTAAACAAAATACTCTCAAAGATACTGTAGAATACTGTATCTTTGAGAAATTTTGACACTCCTGTATTTCTTTTCCACGGTTGTTTTCTTGAGTCAATGGGCCTATGGCATCCCCAATCGGGGTTCGAAGTGAGACTAAAGGTAATGGCACATGACGTATAACGTTTATGAAGAATTTATGGAATGCGCAGCACGCGCAAATGTACAGTTCTATGTTTCTTCTCCACGGTGAAACCGGTGTAATTTTTTATCATTCGTTTAACTTTTCTTATATTTTTAAAGGATCAATTTTGTCCACCATTGTTTTTTTTTCTTCTTTTTAGCTCTGGTTTTATTTTATTTTTTCATCCGAATTACCACACACTTTTTAATTTTTTTTTTGTTTTAAATTATGTATTTGTTTTAAAATAAGGTTTTATTGTATTGTTTTATTCTTAGTTTTGGGAAACCGTCGCGGTACCTTCGCCGGTCTAGACACACCCTCTGCCTCCCTACGGGAGGGATGTTGTGTTCCCTGATGAGGGGATGACAGGGGGTGGGTGGGTGGTAGGAACTCGGAGCGGATCGATTGAACTGGAAGTAAGCCAAGGCCGCGCCAAGGTCACCCACGGCACAGCTGGGGAAAAAACTGCCTGCATCATTTAAACAATCAGCCTAGTAAAAGAATTTTTATGCTCAATGAAGACACAAAAATTATTGAAGTATGCCAAGGTGTATGGCCATAACTAGATAACTACAAATATTGAATGTCAAAAAAAATTGTAAATATAATACTGTTTGAATTTATTGTACCTGTATCCACTGAACAGGTAATCTGTAGAAGTGTGATCTATACCCATTTGAAAGAAACATGACCGTCAATTTGCAAAAGACCTTTCTATTCCTGGACTGATCTGTTGAAGAAAAAACTTTTGGTTTTGTCATTCTCCCAAAGAAGTGGAAATTGGATCTTCCTTCGGGTATACGCACACGCTCAGAAAAAACTCTTAGAAATGTCCTGATGAAAGTTGCACTGTTTTGAATTTTTGAATTGAAGCTGTTGAAATATTTTCGATTTGAAAAAATTTCAACAGCAATTTCTCGCCAAAATATCCATTCACGGTTATTGAATGTTTAATATTTGAAAAATCTACAGCACGAGGTAAGCAAAATTTTCTGTAAAATCTAAGATGAATAAAAAAGTGTGTGGAATCTCCTTTTTATCCCAAAACAACGATTTAAATAATATCACGTGCTACTAATTTTTTGTATAATAAATCTTTCATTTATGTAAAATATCGTTTAAATAATTTTCATTAATTAATTTACTCAAAAATGGCGCCACATTTTCGCGCGCAACCCTTCTTGCAATCGGGGAATTAGAATGGCGCTACTGTCATGCGCCAAACTGGGTTACGGGGGCAATGCAAGCGCCAAGCCTCCGGCCACCCCTAGCCAACTACCCCCAACAGTTCATCTTCACCTCATCAAAACGTCCTTAGAATATCAACCCCCTAATTTTACACTGAAAGGAAATGTAAAGCTTTTTTTAATTGCGCGCATATATTCCTTCCAAACTTTCCTTCCGCTCGTTCTGCGTTATCAGTTCGGCTTCGGCGGTCTACTTTATACAATTGGCAGAAAATTTGCGCTAGTTAATAAAAAAAAGAATTGTAGATGTGTACTGTGATTCGACGTTGTGGCAACATTCTAAGCAGCGAATACTTTACTCGTTGGATCTTTTGATTGAACATTTCTTGAAATTTCATACAGAAAACTTGCTTTTTTCGGCATAAATGTTGAAGCGTTCAATACTACTGCAGAGTACGCTCATTGAAAGGTGTTGTTTTAGTTAAAATTTTCAATTGTTTATTCTGAAGTAATTCGTGCAGGAAATAATATATACCATGGTAAGTGTAACAAAGTAATAATATTATCTTTCATTGTGAGCTGATTATAAACCAAGATCAGGTTTATTAATATATCCGCATGGATATCTATGTCTATTCAAGTTAATATTTAATATTTATTCAAATATTTAAGTTTCTATTATAAAAAATGTGTAAAGGGAAATATCTTAAAGAAAACCAGGAATATTACAAACGTATGAGAAATGGAAATCAATTCATAACACCTCACTTTAAAACAACTCAAATGCAAAACCGTTATATTTATCAAGCCATAAAACATTACAATAACCTCTCCATTGAAATGCGCTGTATTAATGACCGATCCGAACAAATAAATAAAATTAAACTCTTCTTTAAAAAAAAACTTACATACGTAAATATCACATACAAAACATTTTACAAATTAAGAATCGTGGCTCCCTTATCAGACACAAGAACTCCTCTTTTCTGATAAGGTATACACGGCCAAGAATACCCTTTAATTAAATATATTTTGTGAATTACTTGTAATGCAACTTACAAGAAAAAAAAAAATAAAAAACTTTATTGTATGATATCTCCAGAACATATAATCTTCATTTCAATAGATATCTATCTATATTTAAAAATCACGTTTTACAATTTTATTGTGCGATTTCTCCAGAATTTGTAATCCTCGTTTCAAAAGATATATATTTAATAATTAAACTAATGCATTAAAGCTTCACTAATAAACAAATACAGAGTAATTAAATACGCGGATACGAGTATATAAATTTAAACCTTCTAATATACGTTAGTAAAATTTCTAAAATCAATTCTCATGAAAGCAGAAGGTGAATTACATGTTTATTATATTATGCACTAAAACAGAATTTAAATAGTTGTCGGTAACATGGCACGTGTCACGGTTTGTCTCTAGGGGAATACACTTCATAAAATTTTAACGAAATCACCCACTCCTTATGGAGCTGGCAAAAAAGTTAAAATTCCCGCATAAAACCGGCCGTATGTTACGAATCACGCAAAAAAATCACCAAAACGATTGTTTTATTTTATTTTGTAAAGCTCAGGCATAAATATTAAAATGTTTTTCAATCATATTCTAAAAAAAGTTAATTTGCCACAATTAACAATATGACAACATTCTAAAAAGGGTTCGTAGGTAGATTTTCCACTAACGTCTTTTTTAGGCAGGATACTTTATTTTTTTCTAGGCTTATAAAAAGACTCGCCAATAAAATGCCCGGTTAACCCGAGGTGTGTTCTACTTGCAGTATTTAATTAAATCATCTACGATATTTCTAGACCATCAAATTTTCAAACCAAAAACACATGATTTTGCATTACTTGGCACCGTATCGCCTTAAGCTATTATGTTTTTATTATCCGCAGTCTAGTTAAAATAATTCATTATGTCCAGTAACTTATAACGGACAATTTTACTTATGGCTATATTGTTACGGTCTGATAAGCATAAATTACTAAACCACGGTTTCATTTTTTTTAAACCTATTTAGAAAACAAATAGTCGTTACAAATAAGTTTTGTTTTATATGAATACCGCACAAGGGTCCCAACTGCTCCCAACCGTCTGGAGCCAGTGAGACTATGGCATTCCCAATTGGGGAATGTTGTGAGGCTGAAGGTATTGGGAGGGGAAGGAGAAGAGGGAGAGGAAGGTGGGGAAAAGGGTAAATACCTGGCTATTCAGATCTGGTCACCAAACACGGCTAAAAGCCATTTCAAGCAACGTTTCAATTCTGAATGGTGGTCTTTCACCAGGGTGATACTGAGAGTATCTTCCACTCTGGAACGTGCGCAAATATTCTGTATGTTATTTTTAAATTAATTAATTGTGAAACAACACAAATTAATTAAATAAAATTTACTTGCACACGCCGGGATTTGGACCCGCGTCCTTCGGATTCGTAGTCGAGAGCCTTACCCCTCGACCATGGAGGCCGTCAAAAGTGTTTAAACATGTTGAAAAATGACATATTCTAGACCAATTAAGTTCCATTAAATGAATCATAGTATCTACATAATATTACAGACAATTTAATTATATATAAACATTAGATATGTGTAAATATAAATACAGTTTTCGTATTGACAAGATGAAAACGATTTACTTTTACCTGTTGCAATCATCCATCATTTACGGTATAGTAGGATGGGGAGGTTCACTTGATGCATTTATTAAACCTGTACAAATTACTCAAAAATATATTATAAAAGTTATATATAATAGAATTAAAAACAACTTTTTCAACTGACGTATTATACAAATAATTTAAGTTATTCAATATCCGTAAACTATTTATTTTACAAACCTTGAAATATGTCTTTAAAAATAAAAAATAAATCGAAAAGAACGAAAATCGTATTGGTAAAAGGGCTAATAGTGTATTTTATTCTACCCAAGCATGCACTAAATTAATGCAAACACACAGCTGTTTGATTGGTCCTCGTACATTTAACTTTTTACCAAAAGAAATTCAAATGACAAATAAATTACCTTTCTACGTAAAGTAGTTCTGGATATTGAAACATCACTTCTAAAACAACTGTTATTATTTCTTTCTTCTTACTTTGACTATAACTTCGACATTTACTAATTTTTAACAATACATTCTCCTTATTTATACTATAATTCTAAAGTTTCCATTAAATATTGTACATTCTTGCTGTTACAATACTAAAAATAAATAATATTCTAGTACTCTTATTGACAAATTATTTTAAAACTATAAAATAATTTGCAAAATTACTGCCTCAACACAGGCTAGCCTAGTGAGGCGGGTTATGTGAAACTTCAACTATAACTGTTATTATATTATTTTCTATTTTACTTTATAAACCACTGTACACTTGCATTATTATATTATACATGTATTTTAGTTATAATTAAATTTTATTGCAATAAAGATATTATTATTATTATTATTACTTAAATTACTGATATTCCCCACACACAGGCAGCCTATGTGGGTTCCCATTTCTTACTAATATAATTTCAACAAAGCATTTTAAAAAAATGTACATAATTTACCTTCAATTTTTTTTTATTGAATGGAGTTGTACGAATTAAACACAAAAATAATTAATAAGTTCTGTTAGAAACTGTAGGAAAAAATAAATAAATTATTAATACAATCATAGTGAGCATGGTTGTAAGAATTAGCAGTTTAGTTGCATGCATATATACTATTAAATACAATAAATTAACGATAGATAATAGTAGAATTGTCATATAATTTAAAGTATCAATTCAGTTGGCTTCATTTTATATGATTTCAAGTTTCAATTGAAAATCTCTACATCTCGTAGGGTATTGCGGGTTTTATGGTGTTTTAATATTAACAATGATTTTTTTCTTCACATTAATATATTCTATTTTAATATCATTGGCACCATTGATAAGGTCAAACAAGATCATTGCCTGCAGCTTCCCGAGACATCTCTGAGTGCCAAGAAAATTCACAAGCCCAAAACCACAAAGTCATAAGTCTCAATAAAAATATCCGTGGCAAAGTGCCCTCTGCGGCAAAACATTGGCACGGGTTCGGTCCGAAAGTTCGCCTTGGCGGAGACGGCAAAAAAACGATTTATGTGTCAGGTATTTTGGTATAGTCTCGACTGAACCATTTTCATGGTGCACCTACGCAAATTAAATTAATCTGAAATTCTCTAAACATGAAATCCAAAACGAAAAAAAACCTAATTCATTACAAGATGATAGGATTATGATGTTCTTCGGGAGAATGGTAATGCGCATTTGAGGTTGAGCAGTGCTTGAGCCAAGAAATATTTTCCGGGATGATTTTCATTAGTTTAGATCTGTTTAGTCGGTACACATGTCGGACTTGTGCGAACAAAGGCCTTATTTCCAGAAGCGCGCCAGCGAGGACCAGCATGTGTCAGTGATATCCTTCTTCGTTGTCATTATCGTCACGCTATTCCCCCCTGATTACAGGCAGTTCGTCCTGCCATGGTCCCTGCAGAAGTACATGGTAGGATTACAATATGCATCATAATAATGCCTTGTTTATCATGACTCAATATACCATTTTCCAACTTCTTGGCATCCATAAAAATATACAACTAACAAAAAAATACAATAATCATTGTTTAGGTTTATAAAATCATACAATAATAGTAATGACATTTACCTTTTTATTTGCATACTGAATTAAATACGTAAATTACTGCAGTTTTCCAAAAATAATATTAGTTAAAGAACCACGTCCACATCGAAAAAAGTGTATTTTTGTGTAAACAGATTAAAGAAATTAATAAAATACACAAAATATACAGTGTTTACAACTGGGACTAGCTGCAGTGTTATTGTTTGAGTTTCTTAAAACACGTTGGAATTTAGTAGATCGCTAATGACGTAGAACCTTGGGGAAACCCGTGGTGGAGGTATTATGTACACAGCGAGACAGAATACTTCCCAGCATATGAAAGAAATACAAAATCTTTGGTTTTTAATACATTTAAAAAATATTTTATTCATAGTGAAACAATATGACCATACTAATTCCAGAAATTTACCTAAAACATAAAAACATAAAAGTTTTTTTTTTCACATTTACATCGTTTTCAAGAAATTTGTTTTCATTCTTGCCGGTTTACACAAGAAATGTGAGACTTGCACATAGCGCGACATTATTTTCTCTGCATTTTATTTTATATATTTTTTTATTATTGAAATTGAATTCGTTTGTATTCAATTTTCAATACTACTATACTTCTATTTTAAGCTATGCTTGTGTATAGAAGCGAAGTGTGCATATTTTGATAATATGTTACCATAATAATATTTAATAAAAGTTTTACAAGAAAACGATGCTGTTGTTGAAAATGTTACTGCGTTGGTTGTTTACATGATGGAAAAAGGGAGTACATAGTAAAAAGTTTTGAATTAAAAATTATAATAAACATAATATAATAGTTAAGTACAATGTGGCGCTTGAAATTTACCGTATAGCATAAGGGTGCAATCTTATATGGGAATATGCCATGTGTATGTACTGTATATAATTTGCTTGATTGTCAGATCTTTATAATCTTATTTTCAAGTGTTTTCTTAATTGTATTTGAGAGTTCGTTAGCATAATTTATTTTTCTAATTTCTTCATGTAGGTTATTTAAAATGTTTGTTTCTTGGTGTGTGTGTAATGGTATGTGTAATGTTTCGGCATGTGGTGATATTTAAAAAATAATAATGTACAGAAGTAATCAGAAAATCTCTGTGAGAGGTCAGCAGAAACAGGTGATTAAAGTGTTTCTATCTAATATCTAACTCCAGAATATAATGGATCTTCATATAAAATATTCTTCATATAAATCAGGAAACGCCGATTATGAATATATAACTTTTATTATATAAAATTATACGTAGAATTTATAAATCGTTATTTAAAAGTGAATAAAAAATCAGCTCATAAAAATACCTTGTTCTGTTGGTACCATTGGATTTGGAACATCTGACGTCACGTGCGTATTCTGTTTTTGGATTAGTACGGAAATTTTAATTTTTCGATTTTGTTTCGTAATTTAAATATGTATTTTTTTTAGTTTTTGGTGAAATATAAACATAATTTGGGTGACTTTAAACTCTATAATTGTTGTTCAATATAAAACAAAATATTATAAATGAAAGAAATTAGAGTGTACATGAGCAAACCAATTATCAATACGGATATTTTGATAATGTTAATGCTCAATACTATTATTGTTCTTTGATTTAAAGTTCCTAAAAGGGTACATAATATTCTTACTTATGTTGGTTTACTATGAATATAATACGAATTCATTTACGGTAAAGCTTATCCTTGTTTTGACATTTGACATTCTAACCTCCAAACTAATCAAAACCGACCGGCCATACATTTGGAGCGTTTTGGAGGATTTTGAAATAAATTTTAACTACAAAAACTAACTTTAGAAAAAAAAACTAAATATACTGGTATTTAAGTTTGAACGTCATTATATATTGATAAAAAAATTAAACTGGAGTTTCTTATTATTGTTTATGGTATATTTATACTATTGATATTAAATAAATATATGCACTTCTCTTTTGATTCATTTAATTGTTTTAAATTATTCATAAAGTTAATATTTTTAATTTTTTCAATACTGTATTGCTGTTTTTTTCTGTTTGTTGTTTTTTGTCTGTTTTTTTATTTATTTTTATTTCTCAATTTGTTTAATAATTGCTGATATTTTTATAATATTATTTAAATCGATATTACGACTCTAGTATCTCTATAATAAAACTGTTATGCTGTTTTCTTTTTTTCCAACTTGTGTACCTTGATTTTGCGCTTCATTTGAATGATGATTGTTATTTATTGTTGTATTATACAATAATGTTGAACTAAACTTCTGCTGACAAGCTACTTGCAGTGGCTTAGCGGGTACAAGTTCCCATTGTATGTAATTTATACAATTTTAAAAAAATATTTTAATTACCTTTTTAAACACAAATAATATTTTCAAATACGATTTGTGGTTTTTGTTTATATTAATTTTATTTACTAAATAATCTGTTAAATAAATTAAGGAAACAATAATAGTAATTATAGCAATGATGGGTAGACACAACATAACAAGCAGAATACAAAATAAAATATTTATATACTCGTACTCGTAGTAATGTCAAAAGAAATTAAATGTATTGGAAATTCGTTCATCATTTGAATTCTAGTCTTCTTGTCTGATGATAATGATACGGCATAAAGTCACCTGCTCAGAAGACTACCATGAATCTTGATTTTTGAAAGAAAAGTAACAATTAGGATCATCATCCCACGGGTACGACGATTAAATTAAAAAATAATAAGTATTTCTCGTATACCACCAATCGTACGTACAAGTGATCCTATGCTAAAACATGGTCGATTGTCTTACGCAACTTATGCAACAATCAACTAGCGTGAAGAATTTATTTTTGTGTCTGGGGCAAGGTTTAGCGCGTTTCGCGGCCGCTCGCAACTTGTTATGTCGATCTAACAAAGTGAGCACATTTTCTCGATAAGCGCCAACAAGTCACAAAGTTATGACAAATCGTGACGTATTTTGGAAGCAACACTCAATAGTGTTACTCTTTTTAATATGTGGCATTTTGTTACGTTGACTTGTGTCGCGTATTCCGCGCGCTTATCTAGTTTTCCATTTCGAACGGATTATTTGAAATCGCGCCAAAATATTAATTCGAATAGCGCTGATTTTCAAAGCCGGTCTATTCGATTCCATAGATTTTCCAACGCGTGCGAAAAAGACAAAAGAGCGCGAACGTACCGCTTTGAAATGTCATGTTCATAAATAATTTTCGGCGGCTATTAAGCAGAAAAAACTTATTTCATCGCTAGTTTATCGTAATTCGAGTTTATCTTTTGTCAGTTTTATCAATAAACGTGGGCATAGTATTATTTTAATCGTGGGTTTGAAGTTTAAGTCGGAGCTCAGTTTGAGGCAGGCAGTGATATAGTGCAGTGCTGTCGCGTCTGTGCTTCAGGAATTCAAATCATTTAAATGGTACGAAATCATTTTTCTTCTAAAACCACAATATTTAATTGATCACATATTTTAAAAATGTAATGCCTAATGTCATTTCAATGTATCGTTTCGATAGCTTCTGTTATCTAACTATTCGTTGCTCTGTGCTATTAAATTAGATTTTACGAAAAATCTTCTGCTGGCATTTCATTGTCCTTGGGAGTATTATTAAAACTGTGACTGAATCCTTTTAATATCACATCGTTAACATATAATATTGATAAAAATGTCCACCATGCTTTGTAACAGTGAAATTGGAGCGACACATAGTTACTGTGGAATTTTCATAAAATTCATGTTCTAAAAGAAAAGGAGAAATCTTCATAATGTTTACCATATTTGGTAATGTTTTCCAGTTGGAACTCAGTTGAAACACATCATTTTTAAAAAAGAAAAAATACTTTCAGATTCATAAAAATAAATTAAAATATTTTCATATGTGGAAATAACTGAATAGGTTCTTAGTTTGGCTTTTTTCTTTCTTAAAAAACCTAAACTAAGAACCTGAGAACCAATATTTTAAATATCCATTTTATACCGTTGGCACTTTTGACAAATGTCATTTCATACTAGCATTAAAAATGGCGTCAATTCTTTTTCAATAAATATAAAAAGAAAGTAAAAAATTAAGTTAATTTTTTTGGACCTCCGCGTATGCGAATGTTATTTTAAATTGTGTGTTTTTTTACTGAGTCCCAACTGGAAAAAAATACCCTATATTTTCTTATCTCATAGTTCCATGCGTTAAGATTTTGAAATCAGATTACTGAAATTAACCCATAAATAATGTGGATAGGTAGGTAAGCATTTTGATAAGGCCATGGCCTAGTCCGTCTATACTTATCCAGTTTAGCTGTTCTGCTAGTTACAAAATTAAAATAAATAAACGTAAACTTCAGATCTTGAAAAAACTGCCCCAGTCTTAAAATAAGATGGTGGATCTTGCAATCTTCGATCAAAACACCATTATAGCATTGATGTAAGGTACTCGTATATGCCAATCACAGGGAACTCTCTGTGGGTGCGCTTGTGGTATTTTTAGAATTGAAACTGACGTAGATAGATTTTGTTGTGAAAATATTCAAATTAAAATATATATATATATATTTTCAAATACAAAAACAAACCTTAAAAAGTACCTTACAATAATATATTTTTACAAGGCGATAATTTGTATTTTAAGTGTTCAATATGTTTTGGTTTTGTAGAGAAAAAAACCCAATTTTCAACTTGAGTGGTATATATATTAATTATGTGTGTCGTGTCCATGTTTGGTGTCACTCTTTCAGTAGGTACTGTAGTATATCTCCATAATAATATTCTTATATAAAAATAAACTTAAATTGTGTTATTTCTGACTAACGACTGAGATTTACCAGGTTGAAAGTTGTTATTTTTGGAATCACCGGATTTTTTTTCAAAGTTAAATGAATGTCATTGGATTGCTTAGATTTTCTGCATTGCATAGTTATCGCTTTAATGTTTAAGCTGATCTCATTTAATGACAGAAGAAATTAATGTCCACTTAATTCGAAACGCACGAAATAAATTGCATTAGCGGATGCCAGAAAGATAGCGGAAAACAGATTAGTTGATGTATATGTATTTATACGGCTTACACCACTGAACAGATAATCCGTAGAAGTGCGATCCGGTTGTCAGCAATTTGCAAAAGACGAATCGTAGGCCTCAGGCAGGCCAGATTAATATGTATTGATAATCTGTTCAAGAATGAATTTCTATGTTTGATCCATTTTGCACGAAGTAAAATAAAGTTGACCATAATTCGGGCATACTGACACGCCCACTACACATTTCTATCGGCATATCTCTTCAGTGGACACATTGACAACCGCGTCACTACCGCGACTAACCGAAATGTTCGTTTATTGTTAAAAATAAAATAAAGGCATATTTCTTCTAAGCTTTAATTTAAACTTTAATTATCAAAGTGTGGTTCGCGTAGTTTCATGTGGATCGATTGCAATGACAGCGGTATCAAAACCATTACTTGGATATATTTTATTTTTTAAGGGCCAGCACTCAAAAATGACCCTAAACATCACTTTGCAGGTTGCTAACTCATGCACTACCACAAATGATTTATCTATAGATAGGGTAGTTAGGATAATGTATAAGGTTTCAAAAGACAAAAATATTCATACAGTAATCCTTAGATTCTATGAAATACGCCCCAAAATGTCCGAAAATTGGTGCAGTTTGAAAACCATTGAAAGCAATTTTTAACGTTTTACCTAAAATTCCGGTAGGTATTCCATATAGAATTAAAACAATTCCAGTTTTAGGAATATTGTATTTTGAAACGTTACACATTTAACTATTTACTAATACAGAATTGACAGATAAATCATTCGCAGTATTTCTTGAGTTAGCAACCCGCAAAGTGCATATTTTTGGGTGCTGGCAATACACATTGAAGTTTTATATTAATGCCCTGAGCCGTATTCTGTTTTTGTTACAATGCCAACTTATTCAGCCTCCACATTCAGATTTTCTATGTACGCATAACAAAAACAAAAACAATTAAAAACTTATGCACTTAAAAGAATTTATGTTACTTTTTAAAATAATGTTTCTTCAGATGTGTAGTTGAAAATTTAATTATTTTATTCCCTCTGTATAAAAAAAAGTATGCTCCGAAAAATATACTACCTAACTAACACGCATTGTTCTTTATCTAACATTTTCCAGTTATGAAAAATATAACTACCTAACTAACACGTATTGTTCTTTATCTAACATTTTCCAGTTATGAAAAATATAACTACCTAACTAACACGTATTGTTCTTTATCTAACATGTTCCAGTTATGAAAAATATAACTACCTAACTAACACGTATTGTTCTTTATCTAACATATTCCAGTTATGAAAAATATAACTACCTAACTAACACGTATTGTTCTTTATCTAACATATTCCAGTTATGAAAAATATAACTACCTAACTAACACGTATTGTTCTTTATCTAACATGTTCCAGTTATGAAAAATATAACTACCTAACTAACACGTATTGTTCTTTATCTAACATGTTCCAGTTATGAAAAATATAACTACCTAACTAACACGTATTGTTCTTTATCTAACATTTTCCAGTTATGAAAAATATAACTACCTAACTAACACGTATTGTTCTTTATCTAACATTTTCCAGTTATGAAAAATATAACTACCTAACTAACACGTATTGTTCTTTATCTAACATTTTCCAGTTATGAAAAATATAACTACCACGTTTTATTCTGTTATTTAACATGTTACAGTTATGAAAAAAAATCACGGTGTTTCTTTAAATGCTACTTACCACTAATCTTGGGATTTTTGCTCTATTCTAAATATGTTGTGTTTTATTAAATATTTTTTCAACGATGACTTTTGCCTAAAGCATTGTCCTCTCTCTCTCTCTCTTCCATATTAACATATTTCCTTTTCAAACAATGTTAAATTTCCGCTGGGAGACCAGTAACTGCGTTCCATCCTGGATGGTGTCGTAGAGTTTAAACAGAGAGATCGACGAACGCTGCCGCAGTCTGGAGCAGTGTCTGGAAACCAGATCCAATGTATATGCCAGCTAGTTCTTGTGGAACCGCGTTCTCCAGAATTTAAGCAAGCTTGCGGACCACAACTTTATTTTTATTGTTATTTACATTAATAGGATTAAACTTACAGTATTTCTTTTTTAAATCTTCGGCTAACTTTAAAAAAAATAATTACTCTTTTATTTATCCTTACTATGTTACTTATGTACCCTACGTCTGTCTCGACACAATGTTTCCCAGTGGGACGGACAACGCTCAATCCTTTGTGTATTGTGTGTTATTTATATAAATAAAAGTAAACAAACAAGACTCGCTCCCGGAGTTTGTACATTGATGTGACATGAGCAGGTAGCTTTTGGGACCCTCTGATGGTTTATCGGGATTGAGGATCGCAATAACTTTAGTATTTTTCTAGATATTCGGAATTTCTCCAGTCAGTACCTTTAACTGACTTTATATTAACTTGATAACAAGAACTTTGGATTTGGTAATTATAAATATATATATAGCATGGCGTGCATGCGAAATTATTTAAATTCACGTTTCATTTCTAATTTTAATTTTAACAAATTAAATAGATTTGCATATTCGTAACAACTAAAAAACTTAAAAGTGTTTTTAAAATAATAATGAAAAACATTTAACACACCATATTGTATTGAGGTTAGCCCATAGATATACCATTATGGTTAACCACAGATTACATATTCAAAAGAGGAATGTTTGTTCCGGTAGAATATTTACAAAATTGAAAATAAAACAAATAGGTACCTACTAAAGAGCTTTATTATTTAAATATATTTAAAAAAAAGAAATGTTTGGAATGAAATAAAAAATTCAAATGAATGTTTATTTGTTTGGAGATAGCTACTTTCGCTGTCAAATCAATTATGGCACCCAAACGACAAGCAAGAATGCACAACATTATAATTTATTCAAAAGAAAAATCCCGAGCAAGGCCGGGTACACATCAGCAGTTAAAATGCATAAGTATGTTAGTTTGTAGGAGTGTTTGTGTTAGCTTAAATAGGTATTATAACGTATGTCAACTGTCTGCTTATTGATATCAGACCTCTGATCAGTTGTTCCAGATTTATTGCCTTGAATTTATTACATTTTCAAAACATACTCGTAGTTCTCTCAAAAAAATTTTTTTTTTTTAGTAAACACCTGTTTTCCCTTCGTAACACGCCACTGTCATTTTTCTCAGTACATATCGAAAGGAGAACATAATAATGAACACGTACAGCAGATACGTAGAAGTACTGGCAGCGGATATGGTTCATTATGGAGACAGACGGAGGTCGCAGTAAACAATCCCCGTGATGGCTTTTGTAATAACCACGGAAATATGTTACTATGGACATCGCTAGTTGTAGATTTGAATTTCAACACCCGAACGTGCAGACGTTTATGGTTTTTTTCTATACAGTAGTTAGACAAATAAGGTACATTGTTTCCCGACCAGAAGTGTCGCCTCTTCCTCTCTGGCACGGTGATTACCCAATTGCATCGTCCATTATTGTTGAGCAAGTACCTCGCGATTCTCTATATAATTTAGACAATTTTAACTCAACGAATGCTGAAATTGAAGAGGAATTTGTTTTAGACACTTTACCATTCCGCGTTAAAACCTCCCTTAATCCGAGAACTCTTTCAGAAACCTATAATATGTACTCATATAGTGTCGAATTAATAAAAAAAACTGCTAT
Source organism: Halesus radiatus (assembly GCA_022606495.2). Taxonomy (NCBI): domain Eukaryota; kingdom Metazoa; phylum Arthropoda; class Insecta; order Trichoptera; family Limnephilidae; genus Halesus; species Halesus radiatus. Next base: position 141,928 of record JAHDVE020004525.1, read on the forward strand.
TTTCAGAAAAACATTGCAATTACGGAATATAATATAACATTAATTAATAAAGTAAGGAAAATTATATACTCACCGCTTCTCTGAATGTTCACTTCAAAACAATACAACATATTTAAATAAATCAATTAAGAAAACATTGTCAGTTAAATACGACTAAAAACACATTATAAATGTGAAAACCACACAGAATTTAGAATTTTAATTGCTTTCTAACTAAATCGGTTTTACCGATAATAAATCATTACCCATCCATCCAAAATTTTAAAGGAGTGGGGGTAAATTAAATCATATAAATAAGTCGTCGCAATGTGGATTAACCACAGTTTGAAAATGGCCTTAAACGCCGAAACAGCTGTCACAATAATAACAACTAAAAATACTTGCAGAACTTAATAATAACATTATTATATTTGATTTACATTAAATTTAAAAAAAATAAAATGGATTTGAAGTGCCCAAAATTGTAATACTTAACTTAATATAATAAAAAATCAAATAAAGATTTGTTAAATTAATTTGCAATCACTAAACAAACATTATTTATCAAATCAAAACCAACAAGTAAAACAAAAAATCAGTTAAGAACAAATGACCTGCGGCGAGCCATTTTGCTTTAGGAATTGCAGTTGCTGTTATTAACAAAAACAAAACAAAAAATAAATAAAACAAAAAATAAATAAAACAAAAAATAAATAAAACAAAAAATAAATAAAAACAAATAAAATATATTTTTTAAATCAAACGAAAATATAAGAAAACGTTCTACAAGATTTTTTTTCAGAACGTTCACCACAGTGAAGAAAATCATTTAAGGGTTAAGGTGTTTTTGTTATCATGCCCGGGAGCATTACTCGAGTTCCCCACCCTTGTATTGGCTCTGTCTGTATCGGCTCTGTTCTTCATATATGTAGTATGTACACAATCAATATGTAAAACAACTCTTATTGTAAGCAAATGGAGTAGCAACTATTTCAATAAAACGTATGTGTATGTTCCCATGAATTAATATTCTAATTAGAAATAAAATATATTCTTATTTGAGTAGCATTTAAATGGCAATTAATTAACTAACTAACTAACCATCATGGTTTTACCACACATTCGTCTCAGAGATCTCATTTCTACGGAATTTAGTCTACTTTCATCCTACCTCTGCCAGTTCCATGCCTCACTGCCATATCAGGGTTGGTATCAGCACTCCATTGTGAACTGCTAGCTTCGCTTCTTTGGACAACTTTTTGTTTGCGCCAACCGCGTTCAGTCCTCCGTTAATGGAGTTTCCTGCATTCACCCTTCTTTTAATGTACCTATCAGTCTTTACATCTCTCGTAAACATACTTCCCAAATACATAAACTCATCGACCTGCTCCAAGTATTCATCATTCACAACTATATTGCACACTGTTTTCGTACTCTCTCTTTCAAACACCATGACCTTAGACTTACTCACATTCATCATTAGCTCATTCTTCATACATACTTCGTTCATCCTAGATACGAGGGACTGTAGATCGTCGATACTGTTAGCAATCAGCACCGCATCATCAGCATACAATAGGCAACATACTTGCAGACTACTAATTTTTGCGCCCAAGCCCACCTCTTTCAATTCTTGCATACAATTATCCATGTATAGATTGAATAACCACGGTGATATAACGCAGCCTTGCTTAACACCTTTTGTGATGTCAAACCACTCCGTAAAATCACCGATTGCCCTAACACATTCAACACTTCCCTCGTACAGAGATGCGATTGCCTGTATAAGATTTGTATTCACTCCATACTTGGACAACACCTTCCATAACTTTTTTTCTGTCAACTCGGTCGTATGCTTTTTGTAGATCTACAAAAGGACAAGTTTTTGATTTTTTGCCAGAAACTTCTCTGTGAGCATACGCAACGAGAAAATTTGATCCATGGACCCCCTTCCACTCATAAATGCACCTGGTACATCCCATATTTCCTTTGTTTTCATTTGTACCCTTTCAATCAATATCCTACCGTAGAGCTTTCCAACTGAACTTTGCGGGCTAATAGCCCTGTGATTTCCACATTCCATACGTGAGCCTTTACCTTTTTATAGAGGCATGATCACAGCCCTTCTTCAATGGGGTGTAACCCTCTTCTAAACACTGGTTAAAAACTTTGCATAACTTTGTGAGAATTATACGGCTATCTCCTTTAAAGTATTCAGCAGAAATATTGTCGAAACCAACAGCCTTACCATTCTTCATACATTTAATTGATCTCTTAATATCATCCATGTTGATTTTGGGAACATTCACCCCATCGTCATTCATACCCGACTCGCCACTGGAATCACTACCACTCGGGTTGCTTTCGAAGACCTCTTCAAAGTATTTCATCCATCTCTTTTTTATATCTTTCTCATTCGTCAACATCTTTCCATCTTTCGATTTTATCGCTTTCACACATCCGCTTTCTGGACCATTCCGGGACCTTTTGACCTCCTTCCAAAACAGTTTAATGTTTTCTTGGAAGTGGTTTGTCATTTTGATCCCCTCTTCCTCTTCCAGGCGTTTCTTTCGTTCTTTCACTCCACCACGTAATCTTTTCTTGCATCCCTTGTTAACTATTTTCGCTCTATCCCTCTCTTCGCTAGAAGCACTGCCAGTCGCTATCAGACATAACCACGCTATCTTCTTCTCTGATACCAGTGCTTTAATCTCATCATCCCACCATGCATCACCTTTCTTCCTGCCTTGCGTACTTATTCCACATACTTCTCTAGCAGATTCACAAAGGCTCACTGTTATGTGATCCCATGTTTCGTCTATGCTTAGACCGTCCATATCCTTATCATTCAGTCTCATCTCTACTCAAATATTTATTTTCCGCTTGGTTCCGGACCCGTACAAGTGCCGACAATATAATCTATTTAAAATATTATTCTTATAACTATCGCCGCACCTAACATCCGACGCAATGCACTTACGTCATAAATTAAAATATTAATTTAAATAAAAAATGTTTTTGTTTTAAGCCACTTTATTTTTATACATATCTATGCATTCGACCGGTTTCGGTTGGACTCAACCTTCTTCAGGAATGTACACATATAAACCGGTCGAATGCATAGATATGTATAAAAATAAAGTGGCTTAAAACAAAAACATTTTTTATTTAAATTATAATGTCAAGCCACAAAGTGATTGCTTCCTTCGATAAATTAAAATATTACTACCATACAATTGTAAAAATGAATTAATGGTATGACGAATGTGAAAGTAATTAGAAAAATTTGAATAACAAAATCTGTATTCTAATATGTAAAATTCTTAATCATATTTATAAACAGTAACTAAAACTAAAAGAATCTAGGTAAAAATATTAGGTAAGTGCCTACTTACCTTATCATGAAAACACAATATTTATGAAAGTTCTGTAATTTTTTTCCTACCCTTGTCTTCCCAGATTTGACCCTTCCGCCAATCTCCCAATATTGAATCCATACGCCGTCAAGAACAACCTCATCTCTTCTATAAAAGCAAATTCACGGGCGATGGCAGCCAAGCAAAATAAGAGCAACTGCGCTACAAGCAAGGGATGCCACTCGGGAACTCCGTGCGCAGTCAAGAAGCCTTGCTGTTGCTCAAAGAATCCGAGATCTTCGGTACCTCGTGGCTTTTCTTTAAATTTCATTATTAACATACTCTTGTTTTTCAACTCAATCAGAAATTTATATTTAATATTTAAAAAACGTACTTATCACCAATTCCTTTCTTTGAAAAATTTATGGCGAATTTGTAGAAACATAGATACTTGTTATTTTTTTGTCAAATATTTTGGTTAATTTATGCAAATACTAATTTTCAGAGAAGTTGGCCTTACTCGCAATCGAATAAATTATATCTGAAGATAAGTGATCGTTATGGTTTCAGGCTTCATTAGATGCGCGAATCTCCCTTGTTCTAATAGAAATGCCGTGTGTTCCAGGCGCCCGTTAGCTTGAAGGAGGCCAACCTGCCCGTGCTGTGGGTGCTCGGGGGCCCGGGCTCCGGCAAGGGTACGCAGTGCGAGAGGATCATCGCCAAGTATGGCTTCACCCACCTCTCCACCGGAGACTTGCTCAGGGCGGAGGTCGCCAGTGGCTCGTCTCGCGGTAAAAACCTCACAGCCATCATGGAGCGGGGAGAGCTCGTGCCCAATGACATCGTCCTAGAACTGTTGAGAGACGCGATGGTCGCCAAGTTAGATTCGTCCAAAGGCTTCTTGATCGACGGTTACCCCCGCGAGAAGGACCAGGGGGTGGCCTTCGAGAAGGACATCATGCCCTGCACCATCATCCTGTACTTCGACGCGTCGGAGACCACGCTGACCAGTCGGCTGCTGGGTCGCGCCGAGAGCTCGGGCCGCGCTGACGACAATGCGGAGACTATCAAGTTGCGGCTACAAACATTCCTGAAGAACAACGACCAGGTGCTGGCTCTCTACCCCACGAAGCTCAGAAGGGTAACAATTTTTTTTTATTAATTGATTACCTTAAACTTAATAATCTAGGGCTTTTTCACAATTTTTTTTTTACTTTTCTATGCATAAATATAACAAAAACTATCATATTGTACACACTACATGTACTAACTACACCCGGTAAAATGTATATAATCACTCCCAGATATTTCATAAAGAGATGTCATTAGTCCGATCCTTGAAATAATTTTCTAAAACCTCGTAATACGTACACCACACATTTTATAGGTACTCGTACACTGTTTGTTTCTAGAATAAGTAACGAAAATCTAGAAAAGGGAAAATATGGCAGCTATCGTATGGATAGCCAATGTCATTTTTTTGTGTTGTGCGGAAATTGAATCCGCATCCTGCATCAACCCGACACGATGTCTAGTACGGAGGTCGTTAACTTCATTGTTTAGTAGATACGACTATATAAATAGGCACTATGAGATACGAGTATATTATTAGTCCCTTATCAATAGTGTTTTATGTACGAGTATTGTAACGAATGTTTCTATAATACACATTTGCTTTATTGATATGTACTCTAGGTTTGTATACCTACTACCTACTTACCTAGGATCTTGATAGAGTAACACCTACTTAAATACTTCTAAATCAACATCACATTATCAATAAATAAGTATATTTATAGATTCGATAAATAACCATCTAAATACGCCATTTATTATAAATGGTAATTATTGTATAGGGGGTACTTAACACTATTGAAAGGAGCCAAAACATCACCTTTTCCCAATATATCGATATTCTGTAGAAAAAAAAAGTTTAGCCCGTGTTTTTAGCACCATTGTAAAATTTATTTTTCCTTTCCAAAAGAACAAAAAGCAACATTCATAATTAAAACAGCACCACAAATAACACGCAGTGCGCGGTGTTCCCACGATTACCTCCTCTGCGTGCAAAAGTGTGTCTACAATTATTCAATAAACTGCCTGCCAGGTAAGTATGGTTCTGTGTGTTCTGCCTGTACATAATATAAATCGTGTATACATTTTTGGGCAGCATCACCCTCGTTGGTGATACATTTAAATATAGTTTTAAGCTGAGCTGGTGGATGTAATGAGCTTTCGAAAAAAACGTATTATCTACAAATAAATATATTTGCAGAGCACCCTTGAGGCATTTCAGTATAAAATACCTCTATGCCTTGAGATGATTTTTCGCAAAAACGGCGCTATACAAATCATCCAAATATTATTATTATTAAAGATATTTCTTCTGATGAAAGAAGAAAAAAAAATCTCTTGCCGATAATAAATAATATACTCGTATACCTAAAACGTTTCTATTAAACTCATGTGAACATAATGTTCTTTCGTGTTAAATAATATTTATTTGACAATCAACGTCAGAATAAATATCCAAATTCATTTATTTTTTGCATTAATTGTACACAAGAGACCCTGAGGGAAATGATTTCCCTCAGAGCCTATGTCATCTTTGAGGATGCTCTGTGAAGGGTCTTTTTGGGGAGAGGAAGAAGTGAACATGGGTCTTGAAGAGACTCATGTTGTATGAGGGAGGACACACAGAGGCCGGCAATTCGTTCCAATGCCGGGCTGTTAATCCATTCTCAGGTGACAAATGTCAACCGTGTACTAATGTTGGGCGCGCGTTTGGCGTATTTTCCAACTATGCACCGCGGTGCCGAAGGGATCAATGACGCTAGTTCATCAAAGCATTTTCCAATTTCCATAAGAAAAGTAGCCTATATCTTCAAGACCCTAAGAAATATATTGGACAAAGTTACACTAAAAACTGTATATTATGCTCTTGTTCAATCTCTTCTTTCATATAATGTTGTATGTTGGGGTTCATGTTACAAGACTACACTAGAGTCCCTAAATGTTGCTCAAAAATTAATTTTAATAATAATGTACAAGAAATGTTTTTTTTATATCCATCTTATTATACAGTGAAAGTAAAATTATGACAGTAAGGCAATTGTACATAATACAGGCTCTGTGTAATTTTTTAACAATATTATAGTGCTATAAGGTCACAACAAGTGCACAATACTAGAATGGATTCTTCTCTAATGTATCAGCCGACAAATAGCAGAATATCATTTGGACAAAGGAGTTTTTCTTGTAAAGCTCCTTTGTTATATAATAGGCTTAGTGACAACATTAAAACTATAGACTAGATAAATTTATTTTAAAAAGTGGTCAAAAACGTGGACGGCCTCCATGGTCGAGGGGTAAGGCTCTCGACTACGAATCCGAAGGTCGCGGGTTCAAATCCCGGCGTGCGCAAGTAATTTTATTTAATTAATTTGTGTTGTTTCACAATTAATTCATTTAAAAATAATATATAGTATATTTGCGCACGTTCCTGAGTGGAAGATACTCAGTATCGCCCTGGTGAGAGACCACCATTCGGAATTGAAACGTTGCTTGAAATGGCTTTTAGCCGTGTTTGGTGACCAGATCTGAATAGCCAGGTATTCCCAACCTTCCTCTTTCCCTTCTCCTTCCCCTCCCCAATACCTTTAGCCTCTCAACATTCCCCAATTGGGAATGCCATAGTCTCACTGGCTCCAGACGGTTGGGAGCAGTTGGGACTCTTGTGAGGTATTCATATAAAAAATAAAAAAAAGTCTATGTTAGCTGAGAGTGGTGATTTCGCTTTATCCATGTTATCACTTATGTTGTAATCAATGTTGAAACTTTATGTATGCTCAATATTATCATTATTATCTACCTATTATTACTTACTTATTAGTATTTACTTCTTATTACTTACTGATTACTACTTATTACTATTTACTTATAATTTTATTTTTTTTACCTACATTTTATTATTTACTTACTCCTATTTAGATCATTTTATTTACATATTATTATTTACCTATATTTTTATTTTTATTTACATATTATTTACCTATTTTATTTTTGTTTATGTATTATTATTTACTTATTAGTATTTACTGGTTATTAAATTGTGTTGCCGCTCATCTCAACACAGGATTGTCCTAGTGAGATGAGTGGCTAATGTTTTTGTTGTCATAATTAAATTTAATGAAATTAAAAATAAATAAAAATAAATTGAAGGCCTATAGAACAAGGACAGCATTTCCACCTAACGCCTGTGCTCTAAAGATTGCAATTCGTTTGTTAAGATAGGGGAATATATCAAACGGACCTTCCGTTTCTGCGCAGACTCAAAGGCTTTTTTTCAAGTATTTTCGGGCTGTTGACCAGAGGTGGCTACCAAATTTAACAGTGGGGGGGCACTTGCAATTTGTACAGGGTCGGCAGTTGAGTATTTGCGGGCCCTGTACAGTACGTGGAGCTTCTGAGAGGCTAACTTTAGTCTGGTTTCGATGGAGCCCCCATACCTGAGCTGGTCACTTAAGATTACACCAAGCATATCAATGGAAGGCATGTTACGAAGATTGCTTCCGTTGAGGGAGACTAAATTGTCATTTCGATCCTTTTTAGACTTAATCAGACATTATTGGGTCTTTGAAGAATTACATTCGACGAGATTATTGTAGATAGAAAGGTAATGCACAACTGAGGGTGGATTTATTTTCATTCTTCTTGTGGTCTAAAATTGAATATTCCCTCTTTGCCAACACGTACATAGTTTCTATGTAATTATTTATCTAATATTTAGTTTCTCTGTTTGTTGCAGATTGACGCAGAAGCTTCCGTGGACGCGATCTTCGCTCAGGTGGAGAAGGAGATTGACGCGATCGTCAAGTGAAGAGTTCCTCGACAGGTCCTCTCCGATCTCTCGCTCTCGCCTCTCGCCTCTCACTGCCGCACCAAAGCTCTTCGTTACTATTATTATTACCTCACTAATCTAATGCTAACTTATTCTTAGTTTTATCATACATGTATTATAATAAAGATTTTAAAAATACTACTTTTATTTTAATTTATACACCTATACTTTTATAAAACTCTTAGAATACTAGTAGTACCTGCATACTCGGACAAGTGGCGTGCATCGCTTTTTAACCAAGAGGGGAGGGCTGCAGCTTCCATGTGCTGATGTTCACCACTACATCAACATGACAAATCACGAACATCTCAATTTACAAATAAATGGTTCCGCTAAGAACCATCAGTTGTTTCCTGTTTATTGGAACAACTTATAAACCCCATTAACAAATCTCAAATGAAAACATGATACGGAAAACAAAATAAGTAACGGTCGCATCTGGATACTCGAACCCAGGACCCCTCGGTCTATCCGAGACCTGCGCTCTGACCAATTGACCTAATGCCACCCCATTGTTCTCCGTCATTTTTATCGACATCATACTTCAATCTATATAGAAAGATGGCTGATAGGCATGGGAATTAATTGAAATTGAAGCGACCGTTACCTTTATTCTCTGTGTCTTTTCTGTTTCATATTTTCATTTGAGATTTGTTAATATTACGTACCTTAAATGTTTTTCTTGGGGTAGGCACACCCTTTTAAGACTGGACTCTACTGCCATAAACCCAGTTTCAAGTTTCAATACTATTTTTCTTACTTACCTATCGAAACATTTGGAACAAATCATCGAAAGCCTTGTCTTATTCGACAGATAAATGGATATTTAAAAGCTCCAAAGTTCACGATTGAAATGACGTTGCGAGCTGATAGATAGATGACAGCTCTAAAAACGTCTTCGATGCAGCTGAACCTTGAAATCAATACAGATTTTCTCAGTATATTTTCATAAATTTATGTCCTTATTTTACCTTTTTTATTTTATTCTTTTCTATATTTGTAAATAATAAATTGTATAATATATCTCACGTAATATGACAGACTGTGATTGCACTATCCACCCAGCCCTGCTGGATTAAAAGCTTATAAAAATAAATTAAACAATATTTCTGCCGAGATAACTAAATGCTGATAGATGCGATAACTTGTATACAGTTAACTCAATAAATTAATTAAATATTGGTAACATGTCAAAAAGACTGTTTGTCTAAAACACTGTTCAGACAGGCCGGTGGGACATCAGAACGGAGACAGTCAAGGGTTTGGTGATCAAACCGGATGAGAAGCGGATGTTGAGTGCATCAGCGGAAACAGCTTGTATGAGGGATGACATCAGCTGCTCAATCTGTCGGAGACCATTGAATTCCGACAGTTATCATATAATGTCCGTGTCCGTTTCCATTCTTAGTACAGGTACAATTCAGTATTATTATCAGTGTTATTACTAGTATGAGTCGTCCCAACAACGATTTTTTTTATCATTTTCTCTATAGTTCTACCTAGAGGTGCAGTTGTTCTTTTCAATATCAGTTTTGCTGGTGTACCGATGAATTTATTTATGTCATGTGTAGTAGTAGCAATAACATTCCAGCACTTGGGTCTAAATGACTGTCTACAATGCGCGAGTATTTCGGAAAGAAAAAATAAAGAATATTTCTTAGTCGCCATGTGTCACCGATCGAAACTAAAAGTAATAGCTTTAGCTAATATCAAATCATTAGTAAAATGTAAACAACTTGCTCTTTCCAAAAAGGGTGTTGCCTTTAATTTCAGTCCTCGAGAAAGAAACAACTTTAGAAGAACGAGTACTGACGCCCAATTGAATTCGTGCATGGTGTTTTCATGTCCCGAAGTTGAAAATTCGACATCTCTTTCTGTGGACTCAAGATTCGATTATTACAGCGTTTATGCTGACCCCATACGTAAGTTTTGTAATACTATTTGATGTAAGCATACCAGACAAAACTTTTATAACGCTTTAACAAAACATAACATAAAATTCCAAAACTCTCTTTTAGCTCCAATTAATTCAACTTGTATCGAAGGAGTTGGTGTATTTGTAATCCACCTCTCGGAAGAAAGTTACCAAAAATCAAGGGAAAAATGCCACAAATTCGGTGCTGTACTTCCAGACGTCGCCAGCGAAAGCAGAACAAGAAGGTTATCGCAGATCCTCGAATTTTATTTACCAAAGAATAGTCTCCATCAAGCCTACGTCGGCATGGATGATTTGGCAAACAGTGGAGAATTTCACAGGTCTAATGGACAGGCCCTGACTTGTACCACGTTTCGCGCTTGGGCACCCGGACACCCTAGGAGGCGCCACCCTAACCAGACTTGCTGTACCTTGGACTCCAAAAGAATGTGGCGGGTTTTAGATTGTGGACTAAAATTGCCTTTCATTTGCGAAATATACCCTGGAGGGTGGTATGAAGATTACGACTTTTATAAAAACAGTATGGCTTGCCAATGAGAATTTATTTATAATAACTAGATGATAATATGTATATCTACAATAAATAAAAAATTACCATTTATTCGCTTTCAAAATGAATGTGTTTTTCTTTTCTTTTCCGTCTTCCCTTTTTAACTATTTTCCCCTGTACTTATCAAAATTCATGAATTTGGGGTTAATTAAGTTTTACAATTCAGACTCATTCGATTAACATATTGAAATAACACTTCGTTTCAACTGAATTACATCATGAAACAACTATTTAAGTCGGCGAAGATGCAAAATAGTACGTTTTAATTCATTTAAAACTTCTTAAAGTTTGAAGTATAGTTTTCTAATTCTGTAGTATAGTTTTGTATGGAATTTACAGTTTTTTTTTCTCTTTTTAAACCCATACTAAAAACCTATTTTACATATAAAAGGAAGAATTAAGATCTTTCAAGAAATACCACCCAATATAAAAGAAGAGGAAAATGTTTTGAATTTAAAAGGAAGTGACGAAATAAGTAAAGGGCAAATTTTAATGTCGTAATTTTTAAAGTTTGATTTGTAATTCTTAATTTTATGTAGATATTATGTTCATATTAGAATACATGTATCCAATGTACATGTGTTCTATTTTAAGTTAAATAAATAAATAATTCAAATTCTGTAGTATATATAAAATAGGTTATTAGTTTCTTAGTTTGGGTTAAAAGAAGAAAAAAAACTTACCTAAATACGAATCTAAATTGTAAAACTTTACCAAAAAGTTATACATAAACAATATTACCGTTTACCGAGTACTACTGCTTAATACAAACAAAACTCAGATGGTAACACAGAGCTTATGAACTAAACATCAATTCGTTTTTCGGGGGTGAGTAAAGAAATAAACAAGATAAAACATCGCACAAACTGTCCTACTGATTAACATACGCATATATGTAGACGGTTGATAGAGTTACATATAAAATACGAACTATCTCGTTAATTATTTTTTTTTGTATTTGCTATATCTAGGTTCACTCAAAGATATACCACTCTCGGTACACTACTCCATAATTGCCTTCCAGACGAGTGGGTGGCCCAGTAGTGTGGCCAACGGAAAAAATATATATTAACCGAGTTTTTTTGACTTGGCAATAATGGCAATACTCCTTGTCTACGCTGAGCAATGCTGTTTTTAATTTTGAAATTTCGCTTTGGAAATCGCGCTTTATTTATCGTTAAGTAATTTCCAAAGCGAAATTTCAAATTTTAAGACCACTTCGCTCAGCGGAGACAAGGAGTATGACCATTATTGCCAAGTCAAAAAATAAAAACTCGGTTAATATATTTGTTTCCGTCGGCCACACTACTGGGCCACCCGCTCGTCTGGAAGGCATTTTAGATATACCATTCACCACTACTCTTATGGACCCTGCACACGATGGGCCATCAGCTGGCCGATGCGATGACTTGGTGATGGCCGGCGATATTTGCAAACGACACTCGAAACATTTTTAAACGTAATTGCAGTAGTTTGAACATGTGATGAAACTATAAAATGCATCGAATCATTCCTTTGATGAATGTATATGAAATCCCAAATACAAAAATAAACGCTAAATAAGTATTTTTGTAAATTGTGGTTGTCAGAATAGTGTACTTAAAATAAGTATTTTTAAATAAATGTGTATGCGTTTATATCCTATTTTTATTGGGGTAGAGTTATTGGAAGAGAGGAAAAACAAAACAATAAAAATAAATTATTAAAAAAATATTACATTTAATGAATATCCGAAATTACATTTACATATCATTTGTTTTTAATGTCATTACCTAATATACTAATAAAAACTAATCATCTCGTTTTTTAACCAAATATATTGCCGCAGCGGTACGTCCACCCGGAAACACGTTGAAAGTAGAACTAAACGTCGCCATCGTGTAGTGGCCGGAATCCAGCCCAGCTCAGTGGTCGGAAAACTTTTTCGCCAAAGAGCCAAATATGTACATTACAACGATTCAAAAAAATTTGAGAGTCAAATCTGTTTATTAATTTAGTAAACCTTTATTATTATTTTAGATCTTCATTAAATTACCTGTGCGCTGAATAAAACTTGATTTCATAGTTTATAATGATTTTATTTATTGTTAAAAAATAGTATGAAAGTAAGGTATCCATAAATTTAAATCAGGACAATGACTGACAAACATATAATGCGAACAATGTCCTTGCATCTCCTTGGAAGGTTTGAGTATGTCAGGTTTGTATCTTGTTGTTTTTAATTTTAGGCACGATTCCAGGTTCTCATCAATAAGACGGCTTCTCAGTTTATTCTTGATAAAATTCATGCTTGAAATAGATTGTTTGCATACATATCTATAACCGAAAAGGAAAAGAACAGCAAAACGCGAGTTTTTTCAGCTGATCATAAGAGTCAGGAATACTATTCCAAGCGTTGAACATGATCATTTCTTCCTTATCCAGGTCTTTCAAAGCAGGCCACTTGTGTTGTGAACTAAATTCACATTCGTTCTTCTCCAGTATTTCCAAATCAACACAAAGACATTCAAATTTAGTCATATTTCCTTTTTTCAAATCCAGCAATTGTATTTCAAAGTTAACAATGTCAATGCCAAAAGGAGAAAATTTCAAATCTGTTATCGTAGCATTAGCGGGGTTTTTGGCGAATTTTTGAAGACATTTTAATTGGTCTATCATTCATTGTTTTGGCAGACAATCATAAATCTTAATTTTTTTAAGAATATCTGCTTTATTCTTAAAATCCCGAAATAGCTCTTCAGATGCATTTATAAATCAACTTTTTTATGTATTCACCATCTGTATACGATTTCCCCCTCTTAGCTATCTTTTGACTAACAACAAAACTTGCCATATGAATATTGTTGGAAGATTGCACCAAGTTATTAAATACAGAAGTTGATGTCTCTTGACTCTTCTGAAGTTCCTCAACTGCTTTCTTCCTTGCATCACCGACATGATATTTAGTGCTAAATGACGCGTGTTTAACTGTAAAGTGTCTCTCTAAATTTGACTTCTTGTTATGCGCGAATTGTTCCTTACAAATAAGACATGTCCGGTGGTCAATTAAGTTTCGAATAATCGCTAAAGTCTCGTTCCACTCAACTCTAAGTTCACGGTTTTCATCTTCCGTTTTTCTTTGCTTCTTTTTGGTAGACATATTAAATAGGGCCCCTACAAAAATCAAAATCCATTTTTTTTTCAAAAGCCACCAATTCAAAAATATTGCCATTTTTAAATTTATGACAAAAATACTCGTCGGATGTGCAGCTGGATGAGAATACAACAACTTTATTCTTCAGAAAGGTACATTTGTAACGCGCGCGCAACTTACAGTCACGAAAAGCGCCGACTACTGTAGACAAGACTGTTGTGTCTGCTCGTGGATATTTGTGCCAGAGCCGCACTTAAGGGGCCAAAGAGCCGCATGCGGCTCTGGAGCCGCACTTTGCCGACCAATAGCAAGCGCTGGCCCATCAACGGCCAACGTCTAGTGGAGGCATTAGAATATCGGGGGCGACCATAGATATTCCATTCCCTGGGCGACCCCATTGGATAACAGCTGATCTGTATGTAGGTACTTGTTACGTACTTGCGTAAAACCGTCACAATTTTATACCTGGCAATATTCATTCTTTGTTGTGACAGTCACGGATGCATAGAAAAACTGCCTTTGACAGCTTAGTAATTTGTGATTTCTGCGTCATACGCTTCGTTATTGTGTAAATTTCTGAGACCGTGTCGAAAATGCTATAAACCAAATATTCCACTGAAATGTTTGCATGGGCTGCGGGCATTTCGCTTAAATAATTCGACTTATAATATTCAAAGTGTTTCGATTTAAGAATGGGGCAGGGGAGGAGTCAATTCACCGAAGAGGAGTTGCAGGATTACCAGGTAATTAGTAATCGTACTATGTTCCGATCCATAATAGAACCGTATTGGTATTTCATAAATTATGACTTAATGATACGCATTTTTCCTCAGGATCTGACGTACTTTACTAAGAAGGAAGTATTATTGTAAGTGAAATATATGCCCATTCTCGTTATTTTCAGAATTCTATATTGCATTTGAATGATGAATTTATTGAGAATTTATTTTGTAGTGCCCATCAGAAGTTCAAAGCCCTAGCCCCCGAGAGAGTGGGCCACAACAAGAATGCCAAACTACCCATGTCAAAGATCCTGCAGTACCCCGAGCTGAAAGTGAACCCTTTTGGTGACCGAATCTGCAAGATATTTAGCTCTAGTCACGACGGTGATTGCACATTTGAAGACTTCCTGGACATGATGTCTGTGTTCAGTGAAACTGCTCCCAAATCTGTGAAGGCGGAGCATGCATTTAGAATGTTTGGTAAGGAAATTAACAACAGTTCTTGTCAAAACAGCATAATGATACGGTTTGTTTTTTTTTAACACTTTTTGGGGAGTTGATAATGTACAGTATATTAAGTACTGAGAACCCTTGCAGTCGGGACAAGTATCGGTAATAAGAAAGAGCTATTATAATAAGGTTCCCAACCGGTTAATCACGTAGCAAAATTTGATCAATCCCCAATAAGGAACTCCAGTGAAAAATATTACAGCTTCAAAATATATATATATGCAGGTCAGTTTCAGAATGTAGTTTCATTATATATAATTATATGTAAAATTTAAAAATCGTTATTTAAAAGTTAATAAAAAATCATCTTATCAAAACACCCCATCATGTCGGTGGAACATCTGACATCACAGTTATTCTGGTTTTGGATTTGCGTGGAATTGTTTACCCGACGATTTTAAATATGTATTTTTTTTAGTTTTTGGAGAAATTTAAATTTTATTTGGGTGACCAGATAATTATTCAATATAAAAAAAATAAAAAAAAACAATTTTTATTGAAAGAAATAAGAATATTCATGGGCAAACCATTTGTCAATACAGATATTATGATAATTTTAATGTTAAATACTATTATTATTCTTTGAGTTAAAGTTTCTAAAAAGGACATAATTTTATTACTTATTACTCGTTAGAATGTCATTATTGATAAAAAAAAATAATGTACTTGAGTTCCTTATTCCAGTAGTGAATTATGAAAATAACAATGATTTACATATTTTAAATTTACAACCATGGAATGTCTGATATCATTTTTCAAAGGAACTGGCTATTTTTGGATTTGGGTACCCCCTTCTTATAATATAGCCTCTAGCTTATTTAGACGAATTGACAACCAACATCTTTCTCGTTCGATCTTGTGTTTCACTTGCCTTCGGCTAAAACACAGTTGATTTATTCCAATAATAACCTTGGGTTCAGATTTTTAAATATTGTCTCACAATTCTACCGATATTTTCATTCCTCCAAATCAACAACCCGTCATTGTGATACATCGAAATAAATAATGCAATTCTTTTAACAGTTTTGTGCAGAATACCAATAACATATGCCAATACATACCGTCAAAACTTTGCCCCTGAGAAAATGACTCATCAATTTCTTTGTTATTAATCTTAATTTTGTTATTATTGTGAAAACTTTCATAAGACAAACCCCATTCTACTTAATAAAATAGATAAGTGTTTAGAATTACTTAACCAAGTAATAACGATGTGTTTTGTTCAGATTTCGACGGAGATGACATGTTAGGCGTGTCAGACCTGCGTCAGGTGATAGAACGGCTGTGCGGGGCGACGTCGCGCCTCAGCGAAATGGAGATGCAACACCTCATCCAGAATATCTTGGAGGAGGCGGATTTGGACGATGATGGGGCGCTGTCATTCGCAGAGTTCGAGCACATCATTGATAAGAGTTCGGATTTCTCACAGTTAGTATTAGTACCTACCAATTTAAGCATATAAAAGCAACGAGCATTACTGATTTATATACTTAAAACCACGTCTCCTGCAAATGTTTTGTTTTGGTTAAAAACAAAATATTTTGTGTAAACCACTGTTTAATATAGTCAATGAATGTGTTTATCACAACTAACTAACTAACTAACCATCACGCTGTTTCCCCGCAGGGGTAGGCAGAGGACGGACCCCAAACAACTCGATCTTGGCATACACTTCTTGCTTCATTCACTTTCATACAACGTCTCATACATTCTCTTCTGTTAGGCTGCTCTCTGACGGTCCGGTGAGGAACGAACTTTTCACTCGCTACTGGAGACACTGCGGAGAAAAGTCCCACAATGGACTATGTTGCAAACCGTTACCTTGCTTTAGCAAACTTGACTTTTCTGTGCAGTGTCTGCAGTAACTAGTGAAATGTTCGTTCCTCACCGGACCGTCAGAGAGCAGCCTTATTCCGACTTCTGACATGGCCCGACTCAAGTATTTGATTTACTTGATCGTGCCACGTCTTCCTTGGACGTCCCCGGCTTCTTCTTCCATTCATATTAGAGTCATATATTCTCCTTACACTCCTTTCTTTCTTCATTCGCTCTACATGCCCAAACCATCTAAGCGTCCCTTTCTTAATCTTGCTCACTACGCTTACATCAGCCTTGCATTCTTTACGAATCTCAACATTTTTCACTCGATCATACATGGTTTTACCACACATTCGTCTCAGAGATCTAATTTCTACAGCATTCAGTCTACTTTCATCCTTCCTCTGCCAGTTCCATGCCTCACTGCCATACATCAGAGTTGGTATCAGCACTCCATTCTGGACTGCTAGCTTAGCTTCTTTGGACAACTTTTTGTTTGCGCCAACCGCGTTCAGTCCTCCGTTAATGGAGTTTCCTGCATTCACCCTTCTTTCAATATCCCTATCACTCTTTCCATCGCTCGTAAACATACTTCCCAAATACACAAACTCATCTACCTGCTCCAAGTATTTATCATTCACAACTATATTGCACACTGTTTTCGTACTCTCTTTCAAACACCATGACTTTAGACTTACTCACATTCATCATTAGCTCATTATTCATACATACTTCGTTCATCCTAGATACGAGGGACTGTAGATTTTCCATATTGTTAGCAATCAGCACCGCATCATCAGCATACAACAGGCAACATACTTGCAGACTTCTCATTTTCGCGCCAAAGCCCACCTCCTTCAATTCTTGCATACAATTATCCATGTATAGATTGAATAACCACGGTGACATTACGCAGCCTTGCTTAACACCTTTTGTGATGTCAAACCACCCCGTAAAATCACCGTTTGCCCTAACACATGCAACGCTTCCCTCGTACAGAGATGCGATTGCCTGTATAAGATTTGTATTCACTCCATACTTGGACAACACCTTCCATTACTTTTTTCTGTCAACTCGGTCGTATTTTTTTTCCAAATCTTTGATTTTTTTCCAGAAACTTCTCTGTGAGCATACGCAACGAGAAAATCTAATCCATGCACCCCCTTCCACTCATAAATGCACCTTGCATATCCCATATTTTATCCTTTGTTTTCATTTGTACCCTTTCAATCAATATCCTACCATACAGCTTTCCAACTGAACTTAGGAGGCTAATAGCCCTGTGATTTCCACATTCCATGCGTGACCCTTTACCTTTGTATAGAGGCATGATTACAGCCCTTTATCACAATGTTTCCTTTAAAAAGTTTGGGCTGTAATGCTATTAGAAATAGCAGACAAAATAAAGGAATAAGCAACAGTTAAATAAATTATTGTTATTACTGGTACATAAGCAAACTTCTTATAATAATATATTATTATTTCGCTTAGTACACATAACCTAAAATACCCGTCCCTATTTATGCTGTGACTGATGAAGTATCATTGGACGGGACGCATAGATAGACACGCACCGAGCGGCAATTATTCAAAAATTAAAACCTTCCCCCGCGGGGTGAATGTTTTCCATCGGTGACGGAAAGCAAAAACATTGTGTATGCACACACAAATATGTACGATAATGCCCCTTTGTTTTGTTTTTTTTTTGTGTAATGTTTTCAAAAAACATTCATAGGAGACGCGGCTTAATATGAGCATATAATGTTTTTATAATTATGACCAAATATGATATTTTGATGCCGCTAGAAACCTCTCTTATATACAAACCTAAATACAAGCCCTAAATTTCTAGTTACATGCATATGTAGTTTTTAGGATGCACAACAATTTGTGGTTTTTTTTTTCATAGATTCACATATAATTTATTAATAATAAAAATTTGAACCCATATGCCAGCATCCACAAACAGCTTCGTCTAGACACCACGCGGCTAGCGTACGAGGCAGCTTCCGGGTAACCAATAAATATTTAGCAGTCAAGAGGGCTAAATAAATTTATGAAATTATTTTTTACTATAACATATTCGGGACTTTCCATTAATCTTCAACTACTGCTTGATACTTGTTTGCCCTTGTCTAGCTCACGCAGCACACTCCGCGCGATGTCTGGAGAAGCTATTAATCTGTGACCCCAGCGCTACCTACATTAATCTTTGAAACGCCGAGCTCCCGCTAGCTAATACTGCGGTTGTGTGCCGAGGGCAAATTTGAATGCGGCCCCCACATGAGTCTATTTTCGTAATAACTTGTTTTTTGCAATTTGATGCATTTGTAAATTAAATCGTCTTACTGAGGAAATATATTTATAAAAATTGTATATATCTATCATAAGTAGTTTCGCCAGAATAGCTACTTATATTCAGAGAAACGATTTTTTGACATTGCCGATCGGATACACCAGCGTTCAACAAATACAAATTTTGTGTATCCAATGGGTAATTTCGGCACAGCAAAAGTTAATTTATATATTTTTTAATATTAAAATGTCACAAAGACTTGCTTATGCCCATTATGTGAAATGGTTAAATTATATAGTAAATCAACGAATCTACATTATAAACTTAGGATTTGTTTGTCTGCTCCAGCGACAGTTGCCTAAATGAAGGGAAATTAATAAAAGTACATATTAATTGTTCGCTCTAGTGTTAGATTAAAGCTTTAAATACACTCTCCGTGTGTTATGTATTCTCATAATAATGTGTTTATTTTTGTTTCAGTTCATTTCGAATTCGGCTGTGAATCCTACCGATAGTATTAATAACGAGGTAAGAAGTCATAATACTCCCGCCAACGAAGCTCATTTCTTCCTAGAAACATAGTTGGATAAATTAATGAACGTATTTAAACAACCTATTTAAATGATCTGAATAAAATATTTATACTCAATAGGTGCTTGACTTTTATTAAAACATTCATAAGATGAAGCTCGAGTAAAATGTATAAAGGTCAGAGTGGTGTATTGGCACGTGCATTATCAGACGATTCCTGGATCAATTCCTGATATTGTGCAAAATTAATAATGTATGAGTAATATTAGTCTGATTATCGTGTGGTTTATTTTAAGTTTTATGAACCATGTGATAATGGCTTTATAGTCATGAGGAACAATGAATAAACAAAATTACTTCTCAGAGTATTAGTTCTAATCCCATACAATTCTATGAGAAGTTTCAAAATATCCAGAAGTAGAATTTAACTTCAAGATATTGCTTTTAGCTGACTATCATTGAATGACGATGTTGCTTCTACCACATAAACGGAAATCACCGAATGATGGAACTATTTTATCAACAAATTATTCTGCCTGTTATCATTTTTTAAACAATCAAATATTACTGGCGCAGTGACAATGTCTGATGAAAGACTCAAATAAACTTGAAATAATGCTTATAAATTTAATGATGTAATTAACAAACCAAAGAGAGGATAGACCGTTAAAATTCTCAAAATCTTTAGTCACATTCACACGGCTGTCAGTAGTGTAAAAATAATAGCTGCCAGTATTATGACAACAGTTCAAACGTATCAAAGCATTTTGATAGAATAAAGGATAATTATGTATAGTATTCTGTGAAATTAATTAATGAAAATGAAAATACAAGGGAATGCAATCAATGCGTAAAACTAGAAATATGTATACAAACAAATAACATATTACATACGAGGTGTGTTCAAAAGAAAAGGTGAATTTTGAATTTTCGCGGGCTGTGTACATTCGATTATTAATTTTTTTATTTTTTTTTATGTTTATCATATGTTAGCATTATCAGCCATTTTGGATTAGTGGTTTGTTTTTGACAACTGGAAAGGTTAGTCATGTTTTAGTGTGTTCTTCGATTTTTTACTTTTGAAAAAAATGGATCAAAGAATACGTGTAAAATTTTGCGTTAAAAATGAAATAAAGTGCTCCAACGCACTTAAAATTTTGACTGGCATTCGGCGAGTCTACTTTGTCTAAAAAAGTGTTTATAAGTGATACAAGCGCTTTACAGAAGGCCGAGAAGATGTTAATGACAATGAGCGTCCTGGAGTTGCAACCACGTCAACAAACGAAGGAAACATCGAAACAGTGAAGAAAATGGTTTTGGAAAATCGTCGAAGTTGCAGAGGATGTTGGCATATCAATCGGCTCATGCCATGCAATTTTCTCGGATCTTTTGGGCATGAAACGTGTGGCAGCGAAGTTTGTTCCGAAATTGCTAAATTTTGAGCAAAAGCAATGTCGCATTAGTATCGCTCTTTCGATTATTTGGTCAAAAAAAAACACCGTAATCATGCTTTAACCACCGTATTCACCAGATTTGGCTCCCTGCGACTTTTTCCTATTCCCGAAACTGAAGAGACCAATGAAAGGAAAGCGTTTTGCCACAAATGATGAGATAAAGTCAGAATCGAAGAACGAGCTGATGGCCATACTGAAAAGCGCATTCCAGAAGTGCTTCGAGGATTGGAAGAAGCGCTGGCATAAGTGCATTATATCTGAGGGGGATTACTTTGAAGGGGAGAAAATGGATATTGATGAATAAATTTCGAAAAAATTCGAAATTCACCTTTTCTTATGAACAAACCTCGTACAACAGATAGCGATATTTAACTGAATTTTCATCATAATGCATATCTGTGTGGAAAGACATTTTACCATGGACAATAAATGATAAATAAATAAGAATTGTCGATGTAAACAAGTCGAGAGGTTGAAGTATTCTTATGTTGTCCCGTTAGATAAAGGAAATGGGGCAGGAGTCTGTCTGCAGGGATCCGAGAGGAAACTCAGTATACCTCTAGGAATACACTAACCTATGTTTCAAACTAAAATGAAAGCCATCTTAGCCTGCGCACGGGAGAATGTACTCATCGGGAATGGGAATAAGCATATGCTCTGATAGTTAGGCAGCCTTAATGGCGCTGGAAAGTAACCGATGCGACTCCAAACTGGTGATGGAATGCAGGACTATTCTTGAAGAACTGGCTACCATCTATATATTTGATGGTAGCCAGTTTTTCAAGTCCTATGTCCTGGTACCGGGACATAGGAGTATTGAAGGTAATGAGCTGAGTGACGGACAAGCAAGGAAAGGGGCAGAGCACTGCTTGAGTTACAAGCAGTGCTCTGCCCCTTTCCTTGAATGGTGATATTTAACAAAAACGGCACTTTACAAATTATTTAATTATTATTATGAAAGGAGGGTCAAATCTCAGTACTGGAAGGAATGGGAGAGAGTAACAAGAATAAAACAATCCAAAGTACACATAAACGAACCAAACCCCAGACGAACCAGGCAACTACTCCATATGGACGGAACTGGTAGGACTACTAACGGGACACTGCCGGCTCAAGAGAAATATGCAGCTGTTGGGAGTGGAAAACACCAATAGATACAGGAAATGTGAAGAGGATGGAGATACTCCAATTCACTTAGGGCGCCAATGTCTTACCTTGATGGAGAAGGCTCAGCTACCTTGGGACAGATTATGGAATCAGGAAACATAGCCAAATATCCAATGACAACCTTGGTGAACTTTATCAAAGAGACCGAGTTACTGTCAAGGGTATAAAGTAAAATGGGAGATAGCACAATGAGCGAGTGCTCACGGGAGCTATGTAAACCGTCTCTGTATCAATAACTATGTTGTCCAATTCCCTCATCCTAATTCATACCTATTCTTTACTCCATTTCCCTTGGGGACATTCTTTACTCAGTGAGCTCTAAGTACACAATTTATTTTAATATTAAAATGTCACAAAGACTGTTGCTTATGCCCATTATGTCATATACAAACATTGATAATATAGTGAAATGGTTAAATTATATACCTGCCTAGTAGGTGGTAGGAAAATAAATAGTTTAGTTGTTATCATTTAAAAGTTTATTCAAATAGAACTGAAAAGTATTCTTATGCTAGTTGTAAGGGTTTCGAGCACCATTACGCAATATAAAAGTTCCTCATTACAAATGGAATAATGGTATTAAAGTTTTAAACATAATTTGTGACTAAACAGACGCAAAGCGGTACAATTTCGTAACCTTCCAAGTGCCAAACAAAGATTGGGAATACCCACTTCCTGAAATTTGCACATGTTAAAAGCATGGGACAATGTTCGCAGTGAGTGAGGCAAACACTCGAGGTATGAAAGTCAGGATTCCAGTCATGGAGATAGCATCGCATATTAATATTAAGGATTAGAAAGGCTACTCCTCAACACTTCGCAGGAACATAAAGACACTGTACAACACGACATTGGAAACTATAGAATGGTTGGAAACACTCGGCATTCATATGTTGCAACATAAACAGCTCTCCATTCACACGAAGAAGAAGAATATTGAGAACTGCAAGCCAAGACAGACATTTACAATGCTCTCTGCCTGCGAGAGATGGAAATTTTGTAGAAATATTTTTCATTTGGGCATATGGCTTAAAAATAACAATCGATTAAAATTTCAACAAAACTATCAGTCTGTATATTATGTATTAGAATAATATCGACGGTCCCAACGAACAACGTCGGATGTGTAAATGGTAACTTCTTATTAAAGCTGTTCAAAGTTTTGTTTTTACGTGTTTAGAGTTTCACGCCTACATTTTAATTGTTTTTGAAATAAAGAATATAGTGTTGTTTTTGATATTTTGCATAAACCCCTGTTTATTTCGTTGGAAAAACATTATTGCAACTGCTATACCTCTTACGCGAAGTTACCAATTTACACATCCGACATTGTTCGTTGCAAACATCGATACGAGTAAGCAATCGCTAAGCAATACTTTGAACTTTAATTTTATTCCCAACAAGAGTTGGCAAGGAAGGATTTACGATAAACCGAAATGAATTAGGCCTGAAGGTATCCTGGCAACTTCATTCTCATGAAGATCCAAGTTGTAAAGAACGACACAAGAATACAGATGAACCCAACAGAAGTCAGCATAATTCTGTTGAGTTTGGGCGTGGAGGGGTTGTGCGTCCTGTCCAAGATGATGAAGCCGAGGCCCCCCATGGAGAAGAGGAAGCTGGAGGCCAGGCCCTCCATGATGTACTGACCGTTGACTCGGTTGGGCATGAAGGCCACGGGACGGGAGTGACCGTGCTCATCAGTTGTCGAACCTACGCTCGGCGGTTCAACGATGACGTCAAATATAATTCCTGCAATTAAACATTATTTTTTTTTAATTCTTATCAGTGTATGAAGTATACACATGAATAATAGAGACATCCTACTAGAAGTGGCAAATTTTTTTATAAATACAAAAAATGATTACGAGAAACTTGTCATTAATACGTATCACAGAAAAGGTGGACTAACTTTCATGATTTAGGTTCTTAAATCATTATGTCAACTGCATGCTTATTGACATGAAAACTCCAATCAACTGTTGTACAATTTTTGATTGGTTCAGGCTTGTTAGGAGTGAAATTATAAAGCAGGTACCTGGTATTTTTGATTGGTTCAGGCGTGTTAGGAGTGAAATTATAAAGTAGGTACCTGGTATTTTGATACTTCTATTGATAAATGGGAAAATATGCATATGAGAACGTATTTTTCTAGTAACTTTTTTTTTATTATTTAAAAAACCTCTAGGAACCTGAAACCTATTTTATATATAATACAATATATTAATTAGATATGAAATAGGTTAAGTTCTTAGTTTGAGTTTTTTCGTAAATAAAAAAAAACCTACCTACCCTAAAAACCATACAAAACTTGAAACTTTACCAAGCTTTAAATTAATAAAAATGCTTGATTTTGCTTCTCCGGTGACTGAAATAGTTGTTCCTCATTGTAATTAAACTAATAAAAGTTTTTTTTTCATAAATTTGATGCGCATTAAGAAATACGAACTTATATGCATACTTATGAGAAATGTAAAATATGGAACATTCAACCTAAACCTTATTATTTTTTCGTCTTCTGAAGCACAATACAGTTTGAGATCTCAAAAAAACGAATATACAAATATGAATTGTAGTTAGTAACAGAAAATAGCAAATAAGCATTGATTTGGAAAATCTTTAGACAAATTAATAGTTCGGTTTCATTCAACTTACAAGATCAACGTATTGATAAGCAAGTCCAATAACTGTGCTCACGTATGCTCGAATAATTCATTGAAAAAATAATTCTGTGTTGCAAAAGTTCACGAAGATACCGTCACACATAAAAAATTACAATTTTAAATATTAATATCACTGTTTATATGGAATATTGTATAATTAAAATACCGGCACACTAACCTCCTGTCACCAAAAAGTATGAAACCAACACAAACGAAAACATAACCATCGCCGAAGGTTGCTGAAGCCATGATGGCTTCTTTATTTTGATATTTGGAACTTCTAATACGTTATAAGGTAATGCATAAATTGCTTCCATGATTAATTTTGAAAAGAAAAATTTCCACTATTTCTCGACGGCTCGACGTGTCAAAAAAACATTTCTATGGAAAGATTCAGAATTCAGAGATAAAGAAACAAAGAAGAAAATAAACGATCAACGGTACGACCAAAGGGCCTTGGGTACAACATCTGACCCAAGAAAAGGACGCAAAAAATAATAAATTAATTCTCGATGGTTCTGAATTTCCAATTATTGTATGACGTGTGTTATATATAATTACGAAGTGGATCGCGTCCATAGCATGTGGATTCTTTTGAACTGGTAGCTGGTAGAAAAGGCAAAATATTCGTGAAGGGCAGTGGCTCTAGCCCCGTTCAGTTTAATTAGCGTACCATTTTTCCCTAGCCGGCTTGCTTCCAAGCTTGCGGACTGCTCACGTTAATAATTTACATTAACTGTTTTTTTTTTCTTATAAATAATAGTGCAGTGATACAACAAATGTTTTTAATAAAAATCATTCTAATATTTAATACATGTGCGATTTTTATCAACGAATAGTCTGTAAACCTCAGATCATAGATTCTATGATCTGAGGCATAAACTAATGTAAGTTTACCGAGGCGTGATGGTATTAACATGGTACCATAACGGCATGGTATCGAGACTCGGTATAATATGACTGCCATAAAACACACAAAATAAACTTATAAGAACAGACATCCCTAATGCAAAGGTCATAAAATAAAAGTACATTCGTGTATTGAACCGAAGAAAAGTTATATCTCCAAAACTAAAATTAAAAAAAATAGTTAAAGTCAGTCGTCTCATGACATATACTTAAAAAAAGAAAGGTTTGTTCGTTGCCCTAGAAGTATATTTAATTATGGTATATTTATTTTCGAACGGAAGAGATGATTTTTTCTTCAAAGGCCTTTGTAGCGCGCATCGATATACCAATCTCGCGTAATACGCATGTTCTTGCGTTAGGCAACTAACAGCGAGATATGGTATTGTTTCTAGTCCCTCGTAACAGCTGTGAAGTACACGTCAGACTCAGTTTACAAATTTTCTTTGGTATTTTTGTCCAGTTTGTTGTTTTAAATAATAAATTCGTTTATTAAAGAAAATGTTAATGTATTTTCACATAAAATATTTTCCATCATGGATTCTGGAAAAGGGAAAGTCTACAAATGGATATTTTTATTGAATTTTCTGTCAAGGTACGAATATTTCGAATTATTTAATGTACATAACCTGTCAATGAAATAATCGTTAAAATATTGTAATTTATTTATATTTCAGGTGTATCCTATTTACCTTGCTATTAACACAAGTGAATTCATCAAGTGATAGTGTTAGTTCTACAAATAGCACAGTTCGGGGTGATATATTTGGTCATACGTTACTGCCCGAAAACGAAAAAAATATTTATGAAGAATCCAGCCCAAAAGTTGATCTAACGGAAAAAGCTTCTGAATACGCGGAGGAGAAATCGAACCCTGAATCTCTTGGTTCGCAGGAGTTTATATTTGTTGAAGTTTTATCTCAAAATTCAGCAGTTGTCAACGGAGGGTGAGTGATTGATTTTTAATAATTTAAGTCTGGGTGTTTGATATTGTTTGTTGGTTTTCCCAGATCCAATTGATATGTTCAAAGGTCCATCCTTTTTTTCTCATGTGTCAATTTTAAACTGCTCGTAAAACATAATTTTTCGGCTATTTACATATTTGTTTGACATAATGTTGAAAAAACAGCCATTTGCTAACATAACAAAATATGCTTTCTTGTTGATTTTGCGCCGAAATTTCCTAGCACTGGCAGGTTTTTTGTGAATTTCTTTCGTCTTTTATTCATTTTTTATGGTGACCTTGTTACCATATTTTCGCAACCCAAATCGACGGGCATTGCTGAACACCGTTCAAAGCCCACGAAAAACAGTAGATTAAAAAAAAAGGATTGAGCCATCCATTGAATCGAGTTCCTTACTCCACGACTGCCTATATATATATTTTTTTTGATTTTACGGATTCTTTCGTAATCCTCTACCTAGCTGGGGCTTATACAAATACCCCTCATGTTTTCTAGCTAACTAGTACTGCGGCACTTTGGCCTTATTACTATCACCATCTGATGGTTTTATTTAATTGACTGAGTTTATTATTATTACATTTCATGAATTTTTGGGGAAAATATCGTAACTGGATAAAAAATCCTAAACTGCCTAGAATGTGTAGCAGGGGCGTATATATAGGGGGGATCAGGGGGTTCAACCCCCCCCCCCCATTGACCCCAGTATTCCGTGGGAAAGGAAGACAATAGTACTTGTACATTAAAATAATATTTTTTCCATCTATCTCTTTTAGCAGTGTGATGTAAATAACTGGTGAGTAGAGGTCAAAGAAACTTTGAAAAAAATGTTATAGGTACTGTTTTTATTTATTATCTTTGGTCGGCTCTGTTCAAGGACATGCGAGTAGCACTTTATGAGTGGAGCTGCTATATTACTCTAAGGGAGCTGCAGGCATGGGCGGGTGTGCGGTGCTACCAGGGCCGCACTTACGCCTAGACCTGATGGGCCCGGGCCTAGGGCGGTCGGGGGTCGATTTTTAATAAATTTTACTCCATACAGAGGAGGTTTCGACGAAAATAAGTTCCCGGGGCATTGTGTGGTATTTGGGAATGCTGTGAATATGGTATACATTACGAACAAAAGATAATCCGTCTAATTTCTTTTTGCCATGATCAAAATTTTCAACCACTTCTAATATGTTTAACTAAATACAGTAGGATTTCGCTACACACTTTAAGTCTGTCTTATGTCTTCGGTCACTAGCCAGCCAATCTGGTATATTTGAAAGATTTCCGTTTTAAACAATCTTAAAGTTTTTTATAAAAAATACTAGATTATTTCACGTCTAAATGTTGTTAGGAAACTGACTTTCCGAATGATAAAAATCGAAAGCATTTATTGGGTTGCCCTACTACCTAGAAATATATTCGCCTCCGGCACTTTTGCTGTTGTTATACTTTATATTCCACTCTCTTCACCCTCACCACATAAATTTTCCGCTTTTCCGTTGTCTTTGTGATGGTTACATTTAATTTTCCACTCCCTTCACTCTCGCTATATACTGCAATTGGGGATGCCACAGTTCTACAGGCCCCACCATTTTATTTTCGTTTATGAGGAAAGCTGGTTGATGTGGGGAGACGAGGTGAGGTAACTACGAAAAATGAAAAGAAAGCTTGGGCGACATGCAGCACTCATGTGAATGCTATAATTGTATAATATAATAATATTTAGCAATATATATATATATAATGCTATTGCTGAATTTGTTCATGAGACAAATTAAATATTTTGTTGTATTTCGTGAAGGCTATCTATGTTGCCTACTGTGATGTGTTTTACACCTGTGTCCCTATTGTAATTTGAATGTTTATAACACAATATGTAAAAGCCCGTGTAGTGCGTATACAATATAATAAGTAAATAATAGGGACGCCAGTGATGCGTAGTAATTTTTTGATTTTGTTTCTGCTAAAAAAAAAATTAGATTAGTCAAAACAATTTCCTCTAACGCATTATATTCCTTTTACGTTGACAACTGCTCAACTCATTAGTCATTTTAGCTCATTTAGTTATCATTATCAGTGACATGATTTTAATAATAAAACATTGGTGAATAATAATATAAAATATTAGTTTGTCGTCTGATAAGAATGTAATGTCGGCCCACAATATGAGTGGACAGTAAACCATTCATATTTTGGCGATTGTGTGTTCCAAATGCCCGTGCCGCGACAGATGGCATGAGCTGGCCCAACCTCGTTTTACGAAAGCAGCAAAACTCTCGAACGATGAGCTCTGGCGTCAGTACATTTGCAGTTATTTATGCCTTGAATTGTATTTGAACGCAGCTGTTTTTACCTCGCATCATCATTTCCATCATGAGCTATGGAGCTTTGACATTTAAAAAAAATAATAATTCCACACAACTTTGTTTGTTTCATATTTAAAAACATTCCCATCATAAAACAATTGTACATGCCATTAGTTAGAAGTCAATAGATAGAATACAATTCAACAGTGGGCACCGAGTTATGCTGCTACTCATTCCCTCACAATAGATAAAATTTAAAAAAGTATTTACTTCAGAACGGGCACTACAAGGGAATGTATCAATTACGATTATCTTCTATGTCATATTAATTCTTTAAAATGATCAGAACGTAGAATAATAATAAGGAACTCCAGTCAATTTAAAAAAAAAAAAAAATCAAAAATGACGTTCAAACTTAAATACCAGTATACATATTTTTTTCTAAAGTTAGTTTTCATCGATAAAATAATTTTCAATTTTTAAAAGCTCGCCAAAACGCTCCAAATGTATGGCCGGTCGGTTTTGATCACTTTTGCGGTTAGAATGTCAAATGTCAAAACAAGAATGATCTTTACCGTGTATAATTTTATATTCTCTTCATAGTAAACCATCACTAAACACATACGTAATAAAATTATGTACCTTTTTAGAATCTTTATCTCAAAGAATAATGATAGTATTGGGTATATGCGCCCTTGAGGTGATTTTTCACAAAAACGGCGCTATACAAATCATCCAATTATTATTATTATTATATCCGTATTGATAATTGGTTTGCTCATGAATACTCTAATTTATAACACCTTAAAGTCACCCAAATTAAGTTTAAACTTCACCAAAACTAAAAAAAAATCATATTTAAAATACAAAATAGTGAAATATAAAAATGTCCATACTAATACAAAAACAGAATGCGCACGTGACGTCAGATGTTCCAAATGCAATGGTACCAACATAACAAGGTGTTTTGATGAAATTATTTTTTATTCACTTTTAAATAAGGATTTATAAAATCTACGTATAATTATATACAGGAATAATAAAAGTAATATATATTCAGAATCGTAGTTTGCTGAACTATATGAATACATATTTTTAAAGCCATTGTATTTTAAACAGACTTAAGTTGTTTATATAGAATTATAAATTCCACTAGTGAAAGCCGTGAACTATTATATTTGATTTCTTTCCATGTACCACGTAAATCAACATCGAGGCATTATTTATGTTATTTTATTATCCATTATTGTGACAACTCCAACGCGGTATCACTTATTGTACACTCCCGTTCGCCGTATACAGAATTTAGGTAATAATTATAAAGACACTGTGGACATATTTAACACGTCGATAACGAAATATAAACATTCGGCGAGTAGAACAACTAGTCTAATTGATGAAATTGCCTAGCCTCTGCTCCGAACTCATTTCATTGTCATTATATTAATAAGGTTATTATTTTACAAAAAACTTACTGGTTGCAAATGTATTGCTAATAATTTTTCTGTAAATTTAATGTTGATCATTAAATTTACTACTCAAATATTACCACTAAATCTATCTTCTTTGCTTTTAATTATTTAATAATTTTCTATGCTATCGTTTGTCTACGTATATTTTTTTATTTTATTTACATTGATTTGTTTAATTTTTATTTTTAAAAAAGTTGAATGAGTGCAAAACCCAATTTGGGCGTAAATAAATATTCTTCCATTCAGATCTCCGACGAAGCCCAGTAGTAAAGCTACAATACCTGTAATTGTCTTTTCTTCACGAGGTTTGGACTACTATGTAGGCTTTCCTCAATTTACTGCATTTTATCCACATATACCGATTCTTGGCAGTGTTTATTGACTCACTATCGTTCTAACTTAACATTGAAATATTTTCTGTCTTTGCTTGAAAAATTATACCGATTTTATTTTATTAGATTTCCCACCATACGAATTTCTAGAACGATCCTTTAAATTGGGTTTGCGACAGCTGCTATGTTCACAATTGAGCGTGAAGCACATCGGCCCCTTTTCTTTGTCATACCTCCCTACATTGAAAACAGAACTGTGCCCGGCGGGTCTCCTTGTCGGATTCCCCCGTTCAATAACCCCTATGGAAAACATATTATAATTTGTTAAGGCGATGCAATGGGAAGTAATGCAAAATTATGTATTTTTGATTTTAAAATTGGATGGCCTAGAAATATCATAGACGTTTAATTAAATACTGCAAGTAGAACACACCTTAGCCTTTCGTTTAACAGGCCTTTTTTTAGTGTTTTTATAAGCCTAGAAAAAATAAAGTATCAGACCTCAAAAAAATGTTTAAAGTGCAAGAACCTCCTATTTACAAACCCCTTTTCCGATATTGTCGTATTGTTCATTGTGGCAAATTAAGTCTTTTAGAAAAGACCGAAAAACATTTGAATAATAAAACACGCATTTTAGTGATGTTTATTTTTGCGTAAATCGAAACATGCGGCCGGCGTTGAGCGAGAATTTCAACCCTTTCGCCACCTGCACAAGGAGTGCGTGATTAGTAAGTGGATGGTGCTGTTAAGTTTCTCACGGATAAGCAGCTATGTTGTTTATTAGTTATATCATTTGTAAGTCAAGCTATGCATTACAAGTAGAGTAGGCAATCCCTACAAAACGTCGCGTAAAAACACGTTTCAATCTTCAGTCGGGATGAGATGCACTTCTCTGTGGAAAGTAGACCCGTAGACCTTTTAAAACTTTTTGGAGTTGTTATTGCAGTTACGCTATATACATTATTTACATCTATGTTTGAGTATTCCCACAGAGCAAATAATATATAGAGATGCCATAACACCCAAGGGGAAGCAACCGAAATAAGGTGGCGACCTAGGCGTGCCGCCAATTTAAGTAAAAAAGGTTTGGCTTGTTTACAAAAACCAAATATTTTGTTAGAGTATTTAGTTTGACTCTTAAATGTTTTATATTTAGCTTACCGCAGTCAAAATCACCCGAAAAACGTGGACGCCGGGAACTAGGCTGGTGACAAAATAGGTGTCACGTGACCTTTGCCTCCAGCTGTCGAAATGGTACTTTAAGGCAAGCCTATTCATTCTGACGTCAGTGAATAGCCACGTCCGTGTCGGGCCTTTGCATTAATGTTCAACGATTGCTTGATGCTTGATGCTTGCTCGCACTTGTCTAGGTCATGCGTTGCCCGCCTCAGAGCCAGGACCGAGTTAATGAATCTATGACAATCTTTCATAGCATATCTGATCATATCGATAAATTGACATCCTATTTAAAAAATAGAGCAATCATTTTTTAAATGCGGTGCTCTGATTTTAGTTGACAATGCAGTCCCGTTTATCATTAGCATCGGGGGGCATTCGGCCTTTATTTGATAAAATAATCTGTGGTAGTTTCCAAAATATTCTTATCTTGAAAATAAAAATTGATCTCTTCGTTAACGGTGGATAGTCGCGAAACACCCCAAACGCGCGCCCAACATTTGCACACGGTTGACATTTGTCTCATGAGAACGGGTCGCTTCTACGACTCTTTGTGTTCAACAGCTCGGCTGTGGAATGATCTGCCGGCCTCTGTGTTTCCTCCATACTTTTGAAGACCCAGGGTCACTCTTTCCTATCCTCTAAAAGATCCTCCACACAGCATCCCCAAAAATGATACAAGCCTTGAGGGAAATTATTTTCCTCAGGGTCTCCTGTGTGCAGTTATTGTAAAAAATAAATTATTGTGAAATACAAGTAGCCAATAAACATGTCACAAAAATATCGGATCATATTATATTGCATTAAATTTCCTAAATTATTATATTAGGTACGTTAATATCATCAGTTAGGGACACGGCCTCGTGTTGAACAAAAGTATTTATTGCTGTCTCGGAGTGATTGAAGTGTAAATGAAAGATGTCTAACTCAGAAGGTAGCAGTATAGTCATTCTTCCCAGAGGCATGATCGGTGGTAGGCTGGATCTGGTCCTTAAAATTTATTTATTAAAGATTTATTTCCATTTTAGAATGTCAAAAACATGTTTTTTTTACATGTTTTAAATAAAACTGAAGAGAACCTAACTTATTTTACTTATTATAAACTACGTTTTGTATTGTTTTTCACGGAGGAGAAACGTTAAATGTCAAATGTACGAAACGAATAATATACTTTCGCGGCGTTTTTGTCATTTTATTGTCTATGAAAGTGGGGGGGGGGGGGGTCACCTTCATAGACAATTTATGATGTTCAACGATAAAAGATACTTGGAAACAGGCAAACAGAGCGATTGCTCAACAAAACACCTGGCTGATCGGTGCCTCGGATTGATCATTCGAAAAGTTGAGAAGAACGGCCGTTAGTGTTTTATCCTATAATGACTTTCATAGAATAACTTAAAATGCTGTCAAAATAGCTGACCTTAAGTATGATAATAATTATTTTGATAATAAATGAATGTGGGCTGCTGTCTATTATAGATGACATTACGACACATGCTTTAAATTGGATCATTTATCCAAATAGATATAACATCATTATTTATTTGAGTATTGTATAAGATTCTTGAGTCGGTTAATGCCCGGATTAACAAAAGTAGTTTTATTTAGCTCGATGCAGAAGGTGCTGGTTGTGATTCCCCCGTGACCCGAAACCCGAGTATCACTCTATTCAGAATGTACGACGTACAACGTAATGCCAGATTTATAATAAAATAGATAAATATTTCAAAGAAAATAATACATAGAGATGCCCTAACACACAAGCGGAAGAAAAAACGGGGTGAGGTAAGCGTGTCACCATTTTAAGTTAAAAGGTTCGGCTTGTTTGCAAAAACATAATATTTAATTTGACCCCATTTATAAATGTTTTGTAATTTGCTTACCGCAGCCAAAATTGAATTAAATCGCAAGGTTAGTTTTAACTCCCCACCCTTGTTGTGTGTTATATTATTTTTTTATATTGTTACATTATGTATTATAACAATAAATACGCCTAACAAACGTGGGCGGCAGTCAACTAGGCTGGTGCCAAAATGGGTGTCGCGCGACCTTTGCCTCCAGCCGTCGAAGTCGTATTCGAAGTCGGCAAGTGTATTTTTTCTGACGTCAGTAATCGGTCGTAAACACAAGCTTAGGTAATAACATGTAGTATTTTCAAAGGATCCTGACCAACACATATAAGAAAAGTTTACGCATAGGCTCGTCCCGACTCCGAGAGACCTGCGACGGATGCGCTGGTCGAGGGCGAACAAGTGTCAAGCGATAGTTGAACACTAAAAGAAATGTCAGAATATAAGATTATTATGCTCACCAAATTACATATACACTTTATTTTGCCCTTTTAGCGCCCTAATTATTTAGTGTGTTTTGTGGACTGTCTGGGCGAAGCTAAAGGTCGTTATAATTTGGATTCAGGGCAGAATATTTTGAAATTATTATAGAAAGAGGGTGCCAATTTAATTTGGAATCTTTCCATGCAAGATTTTTTTAGGACTCGGAATAATTTAATCTGTTGTCATAACTTAGCCCCTTATCGAAGTCGTAAACCACTCCTGTGTGTGCTTTATTATATTTATTTAGAATTGGTAGCTAAATGTACTTACAACTAATTAACTAACTAGTTTTTATCAAATATTTCAAAACTTCAAAAAACAAAAACCGAAGAAACTTAATGCTCACCACACAAGAGCGAACCAAAATGACATTATGAATATTCCTAAATTTAAAACTGCTTTTGCGCAAAGGAATTATAAATATCTCTCAACTAAACTAAGCTAAGCCAAGCCAGCGTAGCAAGTAGGGTACGACTTTATCAATTAATTCTATTATCGTAAGATAGGGGTCGTGGTTCGATTCCCAGATGCGACTTATACATTTTTTTTCTGCGCCCTTTTCTGTTTCATGTTTTATTGAGATTTGTTAATATTATCTTCTTCAGTGATTAAATATTACAAAGAGGTTTATTCGCTTCAATAAGTTATTCCAATAAATTGCAATTATGCTTAATTAAAAAAAAACAACCTAACTTGCATAACTACACGAAAAAATAAGGACTTTGACTTGGCCACTTTTCGTTGTATGCTCACTGCATAGTATTATCTCATCTTCCCGTCGTACGTCCACATGACGCGATGCTGTATAAAACTACTTGCATTTAGAATTATTGTTCAAATTGATTACGAAACAATAATAATAAATTTATTTATTAACTAGCTGATATGTACCCGGCCTTGCTATGGTTTTTTTTTAATAAAGTTATGAAGTTGCGAATTCTTGCTAGTCGTTTGGGTGCCATAATTGATTTGAAATTTATTAAAAATTTATTCTTTTAAATATATCTAAATAAAAAGGTTCTTAAGTAGGTACCTACTTGTGTTTTCAATTTTGAAAATATTCTTACCCTAACATACCTTGTTCTTTTGAGTATGTAATCTGTGGCTAACCAGAGTGGTATATCTATGAGCTAACCTAAATAAAACATGGCGGGTTCAATAGTTTTGTACTAATTTTAAAACGTTATAGCAACAGTTTTACATGTTGGATTTCATTCAAACTACTATCTAAACCTTCCCGGCACTAATAAGAACAAACTGTGCTTCAGCGAAACCGGTCTAGTAATTTTCTAGAAGATTGAGGACAGACAGGTAACATTCATTTTTATATATATAGATTAATACATTTTTGAGATATCGAATTGAGGAGACATAATCTACGTTAATGTTATCTAAATCAGTTGACGAAATCGCAGGCACCCAATGACATTATCAAAATAGACACGTTATTGTCTCACAATATTTACACAAAATGCGCAAAGCCACAAATACACCTTTGTTACGTGTCGCCAATTTAAGTAAAAAGTTTCGACTTATTTACAGAAACCGAATATTTTGTTACAGTATTTAATTTGACCCTTTTTATAAATGTTTTGTAGTTCGCTTACCTCAGTCAAAATCGCGCGAAACAAACGTGGACGGCAGTGAACTGAGCTGGTGCTAAAATGGGTGTCACGTGACCTTTGCTACCAGCCGTCGAAATCGTACTTTGCGCAGGTCTATTAATTCTGATTGACACTTTTCACTGAATTAATTAGACACTTTCGGGGATTTATACTCGGTAGATACAGAGCCAAAGAAAGTGATATTTTGTGACCTGAATTTTGTATGTCGTGATTTATGTAACCGATAAAACCGGGTCACAAGTTTATCGCTAATTTTAAAAATAACTTATAAGTATAGATTTC